>JAANSO010000025.1:0-119661 GCA_036507315.1 Lepidocyrtus fimetarius | reverse complement strand
AATATTGATTTTTGATGAGTACTTTCTTTCGATGTCTTAATAAATTCTACTACTCAATTGCTAATACAAAATTCCTTGTCTCATCATTTTAGTTATCTAAACTAGATCCTAAGTACCTAACTTTAATTACTTTAAGATCTCATCTATTTTTAAGTTTATCGTTAACCTTCATGAGCACTTTTACAAGATCATAATGGATCATCATTTAAAGTCTCTTGGATACTTTCTTTCATTGGTTTCTAGCGGGTAATATCGGTTTTAAGTTAACTTTAAAATTTGCGCAATACATCCAAAGACACGGCTAAGACGGCTTACACGAAAAATACATTGCATAAAGTGAACAAATCAAATTCATTTACCCAGATAATATGAGAAGATGAAAGATTTACACAGAAACGATGACCCATCCTCCACTCGGCGTCTTAAATCGACGAAAATCCGTATCCCGGGCCAATCCGCCCGCCCCGAATTGAAGTTTATCCACCTCCGCTACTTCCCACCAGGGCTAGTCCTGCAGTACTTGGACTGTCAGGGAAGCATGCAAGAGAAAGTTATCGACCTTCTTGACCTAACTTATGCTGTAAACGCTGGAAAACTCGCTGTGGAAATTGCAAAAACCGAACCCCTTCTTTTTTCCACTCGGGGTCATAAAACCGCTTTGGAAGATGCGCTAATTAAATTAAGAGATAGGTGCTTGCATGACTATTAGGAAAAAGTTTGTTAAGCAATACGGCTTCCTTGCGCATCTTGCCCCTGTTACGAAAATGTGCTTGAGTAAAGATGGACAAAGGTAAAAAAATCTTCAGGATTTAATTAAAATTAGTAAATTAATGTCATTTTCCTACTTTTAATTAGATTTATCACGACAAGCAATATTGAAAACAACTGCTCCGTTTGGGATTTAGAAGGAATGCGAGAAATGGCTTTGTTAAAAGGGCATTCCAAACCTATTACGGCAATTTCTTTGAATCACTTCGGGTAATGGATTTTTTCTCTAGAAAACCTTCGCATTTATAATTTTTGGCTGATAAATCTCTTTTTTCTTTGAAGGGACAAAGTTCTGACGGGTTCAGAAGACGGAACGATCCGTCTTTGGGATCTCCCCAAGTCAAAAGACATTCCACCCAACAACGCTTCGTCTTCAGAGGCTACAAAAACATGCCAAGTTAAGTTGGCAGTGACAACAGGGAAAGTTTGTTGTGCTGAAGCCAGTGCTGACTTCACAATGTCCGCTTCCGGTTGTTCTGACTGCACTGCTTACGTGCATGACTTGGCCAATGGTATGAATAAGATTAAGTTTATCATCATCATCATTAGCATGCCGATATCATTCATCATTGACATTTTTGTTTTTGTAGGAGTTCCAATGTACAGATTTGGAAACGGGCATACATTTGACATAACCAGCGTTCAATTTGACACCTGGGGCAGCACCCTCCTCACCGGTTCAATAGACAGCAAAGCCGCCTTGTGGGATCTCCGCAGCGGTAGTTTAATCTCAATGTTGGATGGCCACAAAAGTGAAATCGTAAATTGTATTTTTGACCACTCCTGTCAAAAAGTAGCGACATGTTCACTCGACTCAAAAGTGCGAGTATGGGACATCCGGATGTTGGACCATGGGGGCTGCAGTTTACTTTACGATTTAACAGATAATGAAGATGAAGTCTTAAGTATTCACTTTGACTCTCGGGGTAACTACATAGCGAGTGGGTGTCGGGATGGCACACTTACAGCTTGGGATGTGAAAACAGGCGGGCTTCAATTTAAACTCGACGGTGTACACGAAGGCCCAATTCGTGTGGTAAGGTGGAGCCCAAACGGTGGGCTGCTTATGACTGCAAGTGAAGACAAAACAGTTAAATTATTTAACCCCGATATGGCAACTTGTACGCAGATTCTTAAACACCACAAAGCTGCCGTGAGTAACGCTTGCTTCAGCTATTCAAATGAATTCCTTATGACGTCTGGCGAAGATCGTTTGTGTGTCCTGCACAAGCTGGTAACTCCGCCAATAACCGATGTACTTCCATCTCCTTTAGCCCCATTGCCCAAGTAGTAGGATTTAATATTAATTAAACAGTAAAGATAACAGCGCATAAGAAATAATTTAATCTAGGCAGTATCATTGTGTTCAAATGTTCTTCTGTTTAATTACAATAATGTTTATCAAAGTTGAAACAATAAAAATAGGTCATTATGGCTTTTGTGAGCCTTCCAGAAAAGGATTTGTTTTTACTGACTCCGACTGAAGTGTATTTCACAAAATCAATCTAGATTTTATGTTGTCTACAATCAAAACGAATTTGCGCACTCGAATTCTCCTCATCCACATCATACAATGCACAGTGTAATATGTACGAAAACCTTGGATCTTTGTAACAGTTCATTTTCATTTACTCTACTCCTTCTTTGTTCTTTAAATGCAATTCAACTGTGTTTTCAATTTCATACAGAGCAAGTTAGTCAGAATGAAAATTGCATGCATCTCTTAGATTAGACCTTTTTCTCAATGTCACTTGCAAAAATGTCAGTCAGTATCATCACATGGGTTTAAGGTTAGATTTTAGTTTTAAGCGATGAATTCAAAACCTTCAAGACATAATGCGTATAACTATATATTACTTGCTACTGTACACCTACACATCTACCATTGCGTTCTTGCACAGGTGCTTAAAACAGCCACTATAAAAATACGAAAATACTATGTAAATAGTATAGTATAACTCGTATTTAGACAAATTAAAAATGTATTTGTGAATCATTATTTCATTTGGTAAGTCTAATATAGGTAAACGATTTACATGGTCGATATGAGTTTTTGCAAACCTTATTTTGAAATATTTTTGTTTATTTAAAAGACAAATCCATCTTGAGCAATATGAGTTTCCTAAGAAACCTTCTGAATGAAGCATCTGAAGCCCTTCTTCGTCGCTTACAAGGAAGGTCTTCCAGGAACTCGCCGTGCAGTCCCCAGTGTCCAAGCACATCACAAGCTGGCATAATGGATAACATTTGTCATAACCCTGAACATCTTTCCGACTGGCATGCTCATGAAATTCATCAGTTTCAATCGCTTTGTTCGGGAAGTCTCGCCTCCTGGATAGTTCCTGTTGGTGGTAATGCCTTCATGTGCAGTTCCAACTCATCTAACATTCCTTTGGTGAATAGCAGCAACCAAATTACTGAGAAAGGTCTTGTAAACTGGAATTCTTCAGAGAGTAAATTGCGTTTATATATACACTGCGTCCAAACTGGAGTATATCATCTTGGGCTAAGGCTGCAGGTTCCTGGAAAGAACACAAGCAGGATTCGAGTTTCCTTTGTGTCGTGTACGAATGACAAGGATTGTGCAATTCCACAAACTCATGACATTGCATTAACTGGAACAAATGATAAAGTGTATCAGATTGTTTCCTGTGGAAAGTTTACAATTTCAAAGGCTGGATACATTCTGATAGACTTGTTGGGGATTCAAAAATCAGGTTCAGTTTTTGCAAACATTTCTCATGCTATGCTAATTCCTGAGAGTGTGGATAATGGCCAAGAATCTAGTGCAAGAGAAAAACGATCACTTCCTCAATCTCCAACAAATCAAATTCAATCTCTTCCAAAAACCACTATCAACTTTGTATCGGATCCAAATGATTTTTATTTTGGAAGAAGAGGCCCTTCTGTCCATTTACAGTATTTGATTGGGGACAGTGGAACTGACCATAATATTCAGTATTTTTATAATGAGCTTATGGTTCCAACTGGTCAAGATATTGTAGGAGCTTATTTTTGCGCTATTGGATTTTCTGGAGGTTATTTTGGCATTCAAGTGAACTCAGCCACAGAAAGGCGAATTCTTTTCTCTGTATGGTCTGCCTATGAAACTGATAATCCTAAAGCCATTCCTAAAGATTTTAAAGTTTCGTTACAGAAAAGGGGAAGCAGAGATGTTCACGTAGGCGAATTTGGAAACGAAGGTTCAGGGGGACAATCATATCTAAAATACTTTTGGAAATCCAACCGAGTTTACAAATTTATTGTACAAGCCAAACCATTGAACAATGATAACACAGAATTCTCTGCCTGGTTCTGTGAAAGTGACGGAGATGGAGTAGCAGATGAATGGAAATTGATAGCAAGCTTCCGAAAGCCAAAAGTGTCAACATTTCTCAAAGGCTTGTATTCATTTTCTGAGAATTTCATTCCAGAAATGGGACATGTAGAACGATACTGCGTATTTGGAAATCAGTGGGCTTGGGATAGGGTGGGCGGGGAATGGGTGGAAGTGACAAAAGTAATATATACTGCTGACTCCACAGCCATGAAAGGAAATCGAAAAGATATTGCAGCCGGACTTGTAGATGGTGGTAGTGGATTTTATTTAAGAAATTGTGGATTTTTCAGTGACTATGTAGAGCCTGGCCAAGAATTCTGTCGAAATAACTGTGGTTCACCTCCACAAATTGACTTTTCCAGTCTTCCATGAACTTTTTATTAAATATGACTTGTTTACGTCAAATCTTTATATTTTTGTTAATAAAATGAAAAAAAATCCGTACAAAAACTTTAGATTTAGAATTGACACCATAATTTTGCTGGGTCTCGTTGAGCAAACGTGAAGCATGTGATTACAGATCACTGTACCACATATTTGTACATGTCAAATGGGTTGCGTCAATTTCCAAGTTGGACACTTAACAATTAGTCTCAGTTTTCTGCAGATGCTATGATGGTTGTATAGTACATGATATAATTTTACCTAGACAAGAATATATATTTTTGCCCACTGAATAAGAGTGATCATGACTCCTGCGCTTTTCAAGGGCAAGCAAACCTACACGAGCATTAGCTAGCCACTATAGATATTTCTAGTCTTCAATATTGTTTACCAACTATTGCGCATGTATTCCAAATATATTCACGCTTTCGAAATGCCTGCGGAAGTATCATCCACAAAATTTAAATCTAACTTGACTGCGATACAACACTATTTTATATGAAATTATTTTTCTAGACTAAATGAATACTCAAGTCATATCTTTCTCATTACCTATTCAACGCTTATATAAAAGAATCCCGATTCCATGAGTTGACAAAATTTTCAAAGCGCCAATCTCAACGAATATGTACCATCCATATTCAAAAATTGAATCTCTAAACCTCACAAAAACAGCAAAATGATTAAATTAATTTCATATCCTGTTTCCGCTTATAATTTTGATCCAATTCAGCCTTTTCCCCTCATTTCTATTCACATAATAGAAATCACATTACAATGCAGAATTTAATCTACTTCATCACCATCACGTGAATGAATCATAACTGTTTCATGAATATAATCATGTATTCATACAGATCCTTTTTTTCGCATGCAAATACTAAAACGATCTGCGTACTTTTTACATAAAATCTATGTAATAATCATTTAAGAGACAAAAAGTTAAAGATGAGTCATTCCCGTAATCATCATAAAAGTAGCTAAAGTTTTAACATAAAAGCTTTAATCCTCTAATAATTAAGGTTTATCATTTATTCATCTTTTTATCCTTATACTCCTGCATCCATGTGAAAAAATCACTGGAATAACTTATCAAATTTAATCAAATTTAATAATCTTCTATTGCATAAATTTATAAAAAAGGTCTATGAAAAGGTATGAAGAGGAGAATGCTATAGAAAAAAATGAGGATTCTCACAAGTTTCCTCGCTGCGCAATGTGAGTAAGGTTTATAGACAGGTTTTTAAAGCATCTGTTTACACACAAAACACCACAGAAAGGATAGCCACACAATTGAATTGTGTTTTGAAAAGTTGTACTATAAAAGGTTTATTTGTTGGTGGCAAAGTCCATTAATCACGTTTAAAATCTTTTAATTAAAAAGATGACACTTTTAATTGTACAATTTTGTTTAATTACGTAATATAAATCGGTTAGTTTGAGTAGCAAAGCGGTTTAAAGATTATTAATTTGTATATAATTAAATTGTAAAAATATTATTTTTAATCTTCAAAACAAGTGATTCAAATTTAAAGTGGTTTTTTAAGTTTGTAATTCCTTCTGGAATTTCGAATGATTAAACCCGTAAGTGCTTTTTTCAATATATCTTTAATTATTCTACGTGATTAATAATCAGTTAATTTATTGAGATATGAGAGAGCATACAGTACCTATATAGGTTTAAAAGGCCTGCACAGTTAGAAAAGTGTCTATATTTAGTACTTTGTGCTATAAAGTTTTAAACAATTATGAGAATAAATATTCTGCCACGGTTGGATTAATTTACATGTAAATTACAGGTTGTTCATACATCTCTTTTGTTTTGTGCTTTTTGTGCATGATTTATGAAAACCTAGGACGAGTCATTGTTAAATTGTAAATGTGACGAGGATTCTCTGCAATTAACTGCTGATTAAATGGGGATGAGCAACTGATATGCTGATTTAGGTAGATAATATGGGGTGTAGATAGATATTAAATGCAAGAAAAGATTACGTAATAAACGGCTTTATGCTTGTCTGTCTTAGAATTCAATTCAGAAATTAAGAAGAATCATACTAAATGTTCATAGTCTTATTAAATACCTCTTCATCTAATTCTTATAGATCAGAGGGATATTCCGACTAATAATTAAATTAGTGACATTGCTAGAAATTTGGCAGTGAGGGGAGTGCGTTGAACTTCAAAACAGGACTTTAAATCTTTTCTGACTTGCGATAGCTCATTAAATGAAAGGAAAGCAAGTAAAATATTTCTCAAATAATCCGATAATATTATCCGTGCTAAAGAGTTTATACACGAAGTGAGTGTTCATTAGAACCCAATATATTTTCAAACTGTACCCCTTGTATGTGCTAAACTTTGGAACTTATTTCGGAACTCCGAGCATTCCTTTAAACATGAAACCTGTAGTGTAGTTTTGTTTCACCAAGTATTTGTCTGTGGCGATGAAGATATGTTCCTAATAACCTAAACCGATTTGTATTGTTCCTGTGATACTATTTCACAATCTCTGGAGCTCAAAAGGTTGTAAAAGTGATATTCAGAAATCTATAGTTTGCTCGTGCCAAGCTTAAGATTTAGTTTTGCTATTTTTATTTTCCCAAGAGTAGAAAACTACTTTTTGCAGATCATGTTCGGGAAGTTGATGGCTTATTGATACGCAATAATACAGATTCAGTACAGCACGCACTACGATATAGCGATATGTAGTGCCTCTAAAAATAAACAAAAATTATAATCTTTAATAGGATTCAAGATTATATTCTCGACCCTGTTATTTCAAACATGAAAAACAAGGGGCACTGGCCTACTAATTTTCCTTTGAGTTAGGAGACAGAATGGTGGTGGTTGTAGAATTTGTATTTCATCCCAAACTACTGATAGGGCTTCCGTGCTAGAATTTGCACTAGAGATTAGGGATCTACTGGTGATGTGGATTTATTGTTAAATCGAGTGGAGTTTGATTTTAGTTATATTGTCTTTATTATTATTACAGAAAAATGAAAATGTAATTAGTTGATTCATCCCTTGGACTTACCAAAGTGCTCTAACGAAGACTTGTGATCGTTGGCTAACATGAATTAAGACCTCTGGTAGCCCAAGCCGTCCTAATTAGAGTATTGAATTCAAGAAGTGCTTAATTAGCAGCAAAAATGCATGGAGCATATAGAAGAACTTTTGGTCCTGAGCATGTGTTGGAGCTAACCAAAAATATTAATGTTCAACACGACGATTATCTAAAACAAGATGATCCTGATAAAAAGGCTGATGCATTACGATACATGGCGGGTAAATTGACAAATATTTTATTTGATTGGTTAATCAATAATTATTTCTATTACAAAAATATTAATTTTTATTGTGATATGTCCTGTAGGTTATGTCGCCCAGTATCTTCACTTGGTGCCCCATGAAAAGAAATTTACATTTAAGGAGACTGAACGGGTTTTACATAACAGTGCCATGAATATAGGTGATTTCGACCCCAGAGAAGGTAGTCTTTCCTTCCGACATTTGGCCAGATATGCTGAAAATCTAATGGAGCAACCTTGGAGAACAGATTTTCATACTATCAAAGTACCTTACCATTTTAACAAGTTAAAGTTTCAAGAAGTTGAAGTTAGTTTATTGGTAATAACAAGCATTTACAAGTATGTATGTTTTATTTCTGTTTAACTTAGTTGACGGCTGGCTTCTATGTCCATAATATTGCTGCCCAGCTTCAGAATGCGCATGAAATTTTGATCGCAATGGGCTACGTCAATATCGATGATACTACCTTAAAACTGATACCTATTCGGGATTATAGCACTTTGAAAGCTGTTTCAAAGGATTGTTATATCGCTAGTCAAGAATGTTTGGTAAGAAAAAGTGGAAACTCCAAATAATATTTATTGAACGAAAAGAGTATTAAACTTATTACACTGTTCCGTTCTTGTTTTAGATCTTAAGTCAAATTTGGCAACATGTTGCGGATGCGGAACCCGATTACCCATTAACAATTGGAGAAGTATTCGAGTGCCGAAAAAATCATTTGGGAGATACCGACACAATTTGCAATAAAATGTTATTCGATATACGCTCTAGAATGCATTCAATTAAACATCAGCAACAGCAAATACAGCAATACCAAAACAATAATCAACCAGTGCCACATTTAAAAAATTCTCAACGATTTGTTCCCGTTGATCGCCTTATAGACTATGATATCGAAGATGTAAATGGTGACGAGCCTGATAACATAGGACCGGAAAGTCGTAATTTTATACCCGAAAGGGAAGTAGAACGTGTCCAGGATTTGATTAAAAACGTTAACGTGCAAAGTTATAATCAAGACGATGAGCACATATATGATCCTGTGTACGGAAGTGAAGAAGAATCCCCCTCAACTCAGTACCACCGGCAGCCTTATCAGCACCAGCAACCTCAAAGACAACCCAGATACTCTCAACCTCCAGAATTAGTCTCTGGACAGTACCTTTACAACAGCGGCAGCAATAATAACAACATCAGCAGCAGCAGAAAATCTGTTTCGAATGTGCAGTTTGACCCGTACCAGTATCAAGCTCAACAATTTCGTAATAATTTTAACAATGGAACATCAAATAACGTGATTTATTCTGGAAGCGATGGAAGAAATTCGCAGTCTCCAATGATTCCTAAAACAGTGACAGCAATGTTTTCCAATTCGAATGGGATTCAATCCAGTGGTAGTCGAAGTAGTGTGGGTAAATCAAACAGTATGAATAATATAGTTGGTGCCAGACCTGGAGGGGCTACTTCATCGTCCTCTTCTTCAGCATCACAGGCTCAGACACGTGCCAATCATCCTTTGATAAGAACCAAGATAAAGGAAACTGATCTAGATGCTGATTTATTGACAATGAGCCCAACACGAGAAAATTTTAATTATTTTAATCAAATCGGTGTTGGCAATCCCTACCCTGGCCCAAATGTCAGTAGTATCGATATGAACAGACGAAGTAGGAAATCTGTCCCAGCTATGCCTCTTACTGCGTCTTCAAGTGGTGCGGGAGCTTTTGCACCTGCTCAGAATCAGGTTTATCCAGATCAATATTACCCTGCCCCTCAAATAGTAAAACCTTTACCTGTATATGGTTCATCCGTGAATACTAGTCAGCTTTTAAGATCAAGGATAAATTCTGATAATGGGGACGATGTTTTAAATGATGCATTACTATATGCTTCGCAAGTAAGTCAAATGTCGATGTTGAATTCTACCAACAGTCGTGAAGATGCAAACTTAAGCTACAATTACCAACATCAGGCAACTCCAATTCCTAATCCGGGGTCAGACTCTGATTCAAATCAATATACGTACAATAATTTACAAAAGGAGTCAGCGATCAAACGGGAAGGTACAGGCGGAAGGTCAAGTGCATCAACTGACATGTCATCTTCAAGGGAAGGATCTGTTTTAGCTCCAACTGAAGGATCTGGTCTTCCTCGTCAAATGAATCGGAAGTCAGAACTTGTTCAACGTCCTACACATATTGATCTTCATTCAAGGAGGAATGAAAGGGACCTACCTTATGCTGACTCGTCTCCAGAAGATGCAGTTCAAGAACAACGTCAGCAACATCAACAAAGACAAAATAATGGGTATAGAGAACTGAGCTCAAGTTCAAGCGGCGAGTCGCCTGCCTCCATCTCTGCCCGTTCTTATCCTAAAAATGAGGATTTGAACAGTTTAGATACAGTATACTATGACTATCTTCTAAAGAAAGGGAATACAGATAAAGTCATGGGGAATAACAGTGCAGATAACTCTCACAGCCAGTCACAGCAGGATACAAAGCGAACTCATTCATCAAAAAATTCTAGTCATCTTCAAAATAGCAATACTCAACATGCAAACCATTTTGCAGGAAGTGAGTCTGATGAGAATCATTTGTATGATGGAAGACGGGTAATTCCAAAGAAGAAACAACAGCCAGATAAAAATGTTGTGAAACGGGAAAGAAGAAAATCGCAAAACGCTGTAGAGTCTGCCTATCCGTCGTCATCTGCTTCAGCTGCTGCTAACTACGAACAACAGCGTCTTGGCAATTTTAGCTCCACAATGACTGCAGAGAAACCCGGCTATGACAAGAATATTAGAAAATCGGAGAAAGAACCGGTTGAGAGTGAAGTGCCATGTGAAACATCTATTACAGTTAAAGTGGAACCATGGGACTGTAGGTTTTGTACATTTAAAAATTATACATCAGAAAAAATTTGTGAAATGTGTGCAAAAAGCAAAGACTTTTTTGAAGATGAAACGCCCAATCTTGCATTAGTCGCCCATCAGCGACTAGTGAACGAGCAAGGTGACGGCGTCCACCTACCAAAATTGTTTTCTGTGAAACGTGAAACCCCAAATCCAAAGTTTAACATAAAAATTACGCCCAACCCTGAAGCGCATTCTGCCCAAAGTCAAATTGCTGGAGCTGCAGCAAGTGAAGTGGAAGATGAGCAAGTCGCATGTCCTCAATGTACTTTATTAAATTCAAAACGAGCCCGAGTTTGCGAAGTATGCAATAACCGATTAAAGCCTTTAGAGTCTCCAAAAGGGTTGGAGGAGCTGGCATATGATATTCGCTAAGTTTTAATTAATGTTTAAAATGTATTAACACTGAAATAGTTTCTTTAATAAATAGCCCACAGTGCATTGAGTGCAACGCAAGCTGCTTTGGCTATCATCCTGTGCTTTATGTACGTTGTAATGAATTCTAAATGTAAAAACTAATTCATATACATTTAAAATATTGTGGAAAATGTTAAAAATACAATTATATTTGATGCCTGTTAGTTGTTACATAAATATATACTTAATCAAAACCAGAGATTTAATTCCGTTGTAGAAATATTCGCTCGCTTGCTGGAACAATTCGCTGTACTTACATATATGTTGGAATAATTAATCATTAAACTATGTTGCCGATTGAAGGGATTTAACCAGATCAATACATATGAAAAATGTGCCTTGTGTGACTGCGTCAACTAATTGAGTTGTTTATTGACTTAATTAATGATCGTCCGTCAGAGTGATAAATGTCCTATTTGAAGAAATAAAACCAATTTTTAATTTATGGTATACATTATCATTATTTATATTTAAGCTACTGCAACAAGAGAAGAAATTCTTGTTTTTGAGTTGTAATGTATCCGGTTCCTATATTATCCTCCTCGACTTAAGTATTTTACAAAGAAATTTGTTTTAATCACTTTTAAATGTACTTATCATCTTAAATAAATCAACGAACCTAGAATGACTTTAAAATGATAAAGGTTTTTAATGAAATTTATTTAATCATGAAGAAATCCTTCATAAACTTTTTGCATTTTGAAGACAAAGAGAAATGGCTTTGCTTTGTTGAAGGCAATTATCAAATGCATGCGCATGTGACAAACAATGCGCTAAACCATACGGCACGAACAACATGCGCGTTTGCAAAGATTGCAAAGCTACGGCTACATCCCATCCATCCCCATCATCTATGCTTTTCGTATTAACAACTGTTTACAAACCGGGCGCTTTTACTTTTATCTCGAGTACATTATTGTTTTTAGATTTTGACAGTTTCCTCTTTTAAAACGGATTATTTTAAACAACAATTAAGTTTCCTGTAATTAATCGGCATTATATTATCCTGTGCATAAAGAATTTTCAGGGATCAACATGTAAAATTGTAAGTCATTTTTCTATAGCTGTAGTTCAAGTTCGATATAATGAACAAGGGTTAACCATTTCCTGACAATATAGTTTTAACATAATTTAATGTTGCAGGTGTTGGAGTAACTGAGCAAGATGTAATTATTGTCCAGAGTTCAGTTAAAACTGTTTGGATAAGAATGGATGTGTTCAGGGTCCCCGTAAAAAGCCTGGTTCGAACTGAGGAAGATGAAGAGGATGAGG
The DNA here is from genome assembly GCA_036507315.1 of Lepidocyrtus fimetarius. Classification (NCBI taxonomy): domain Eukaryota; kingdom Metazoa; phylum Arthropoda; class Collembola; order Entomobryomorpha; family Entomobryidae; genus Lepidocyrtus; species Lepidocyrtus fimetarius. The sequence goes on along the minus strand of JAANSO010000025.1, from coordinate 107,248 downwards.
ACATCATGGCAGATGAAGAACGGTACTTTAGTGCGGATAATGATGAAGATTGCGATGAACCTAATGGCTTCAGCTATGATGATGGTACAGGTTTAATTGCTTGGTTAATTGGTTTGGTTTGATTTTTGCTTAATTACATGCTGATTAATGCTCCTTTAGATTCCCCTACGAGTTCGTCTGATGAGGATATAACGTATTCTTCAAGAACCTCTTCAGATCAAAAGATGGCTTCTTCAGGAGGAAAGGGTCGAAGTTCCCCGTATATGTTACTAAAGAACGGGTTGGAAGGAGCTCTGTATCATTTATTCCTTCCTAAAAGGATTCCAAACTGTGTTCAAGTAGATCTTGTCGATATAGAATTCTGGATACTTCAGCAGTTATCTGATTGTTTTGATGATGTACTTCGATTTCCAAAACTGTTCCCTGTAAGTAGAATGGTCAACTCCTGGAAGTGGTCTCAACCAAAAGGATTCTTTGACGGAGAGCGATTTACTAAACATTTTTCTTACGGAATAAATGAAATGGAAGATAATGATACGATTCCTGTTTACATTAGAAAGCAAAATTGCACCATTTTGTTTACAAAACTGGGTGAACCTGGCTGTGGAGAAGATAAGGAGAGAGCAAGTCGCTTTAAAGTCGAGACATTCAGACCATGCTTTCCATCAAATGTAATCATGTCCACAATTGGTTCTCTTCAAGTGACCTTTCCGGAGTCTTCTAATTTTATTTACAATACGAAAATGTTGAGCTCAGAGGTTTTTGCAAGACAATTGTACGAGCTTTCTGTGGAAGACTTTGAAGTATCCATGTGCACTACTGTAAAAGCTGAACGGGAGTTTTTAGAATATAGAGAGGTTCCAGACCCTTTCCTAATCACAGATTGGATTGTTGCCTTACTTTGCCCAACAAGTCAATACCAGGATTTAAATGATTTGAAAGTCACAAAGAAAATTAGGGATGAAGTGAACTGTCTGAGGTCAGCTCAGGCAATTCCATTTAGAAGATCAGGATTGTGGACTTCAGTTAAAGTTGCCCTTCAACTTAAACTTCTTCAAGTCGTTAAGAATGAAAACGATGCTAGAATTATTTACAAGTGCCTTTTGCTCCGTTTCCTTTCTGAAGTTGCTCATAAATATGGAACCTCTGAAAAAAGTATGAAAATGGATCTTTTAGGACAACTAATGTCCAAGTTGGGACGAAGAGTGAAGAAATTGCAGAAATTGTCCTACGATAAAAAGTCAGACTTTGCTGAAGAAATTCTGTATTTATGGTCAACAACTCTAAAGACTGTTCAGTCTGTTGTTGGAATCATTAATGAAAGAATGAAGTCAAACTGGATAAATGAGTGCTTTAGCACATCTTCCTCTGTGGAAGGAGTTTCCATAATCCTACAAAGGAAAGAAGACTTTCGGAAAGATCGCTTGCATGATATACCATGGCTTAACAAATTCATTGCGAATCGTTCCAGTAGTACAGGAAAATCTCCCCTTGCAAAAGGAAGTAAGGGCAAAAAAGAAATGAAAAATGTTGCACTTACCTCAATATTAAATGGAAAACAAAAACTTCAAGAAAAAGTAGATCGTTACCGAGCTTATGATGCTATCATGGGAAAGAATGGAAAACGAGACATGACCATCTTTAAATTGCAAATATGGCGATATGATACTGAAAATTTTGTAAAGTTTGAATTGGACGATACCACTTTTCCTGACAATTCTAAAGCGGTTCTAGATTTGCTAGTCCTTTATGTAAACCGTGCAACCCAGCCGTATCTGTTGCAGGATAACTCTTTATGCTACAGCCAAACAGTCCTAGTTTCCCTTAAATTGGTCCAGATACTTGACCAAATGGCAGTGAAGCGCCACCCTCTTTTACTACAATACAAATCTGGAATCACTCGGAGTCTTTTTGACAAGCTAGTCTTGCCACACAAAACAGATATGCTTCTACTTGATAAGATTTTAGATTACTTTTTGGAAAGGGACAAAGCAGCTCAATTTTCCAGAGGTGGTGCTCTCGATGCAGTACTGGAAGAAATTTCTCCTACAAGTTTTCCTTGTCGTTTCGCATCATTTTCTGAAGAAATGAGTAACTTACGAAGAAAGATTTTGGATGATGTGGATATGCACAAGGCAAACAAAAAAGCAGAGGTTAAGAAATGTCAAGATGAGTGTCTTAAATTACGGGATGAGATAAACCAGAAAAGTAACTCTTGTGAAAAATGCAAACTCAAAGAGGCTAACAGAACAATGGAATTGTTGAAAGGAGAGGAAACATTGACTGGTTGCTGTGCAGCTTGTATGAAATTGGTGACAAAACTTGATGAAAAACGACATTCTGTTTCGGTGTATGGATTACCACTCCCACATGAAGAACATCTCCAAAATGCAGTTGTGTTCGAACTCAAAATCCCAGAAGAAATTAAAAACTTGAGGGAGGCGCTTGCACTTTTTAAATTTGATGTGTGCGTGGAAAATCAAAGAAAAGTTGATAGCTCACATTTGCAATTTAAATGGACGACCTACAAAAGCATTTCTGGTTACATTGGAGGAGATTCTGGAGCAGTTAAGAAGACAATGGGGCCTGGAAAAGAAGAGTTGAGCTTCAACTTGTGCAGTCGTGTCCTTCCAACCTCCAGCACTCATCATACACAAATTTTAAATCCGGATGTTTTGAGCCCCTCCAATCTTTCTGATAGTGAAGTCAGCGCATTCATTGTGCCAAATGGTCTGGATTGTGTTTACCATTATAAGCGCCGGAACTATATGGGACACGACAATCTCAGTTTAACAAAACTTTGTACGTTTCAACTTCCATCTTGCTTTTCCAATGTTAGCAAAGGGAAGGAGACTATTGAAGAAGAAGAAAGTTTGGAACGCAGCTACTATTCTTTACAGTGGGCTTTGGATAGTACCAATCACTCACAGAATCGTGTTATTGCAGAATTCTCTTCAACTTATCATCCAGAATTAGTGGCGTTTGGCTCTTTGAGGGCAGGCCATCGACTTCAATTGATGAATCTCTACAGATTCATTGCAAATAGACAGTTGCAGTTGGAGAAAGAGCCAGTGGTTGCATTAGTGTTGCAAACGCTTTGGGAAATTGGTCCAAGATCATCAGAGGATACAGTAGTTATTGGAGAATATAAAGAACGGGAATCGCATCTAGATTTTATGAACGAGGAATTTACCGACGCATTTTTGGAATTGCTAGAAAAGTTGTTGGAAACAAATGACACCAATTATGCGAATCCAATGATTTTATTGAACATTGTAGTAATAACTGTACGAATTTTGGAATTGAATGAGTTTTGCAGAATTCGATGCTCTAACTTGTTGAAAAAATGTAGACAATGTGCTGACTCCTGGTTGGATATGATCCAAGCTGAAATATTTCAAAAAAGTGAAGAAGATAACAGAAACTGCGAAGATAGCAATGGGAAAGCAGAAAAACGATTAAGGAAACTTCAACTTGAGATTTCTATTTGCTCTGCATTGTCCTACAACATTGTATCAGAGGATTTATTCCCTTTTGTAATTGAAAATGCGGCAGATTTACTACATTGGTTTCAGACGCTGTCGAGGCTTCATGAATTATCAAATAACAGAGAGAAGAATGAAAAGCAGTTACTAAGTCCATTTGGATGTCATCTTTTTAACATGGCCAAGCGGGTTCCGTTAAAGTTGAACTTGGAAGGAAAATTGTGCTCTTCACCGTCTTTCAAAGACCTATTCGTAAAGTGCTTGCATTTGTTCAGTTGTGAAAAGTGGGATTGGGCTGCTGGAGCAGCAAGATGGGAATTATCTGTAGATCAACCAAATTCCACCAACGTTGTTGTTGGAAAATATCCTTCGGATGTTGTCACCTTTGACCTACTTCATGGGACTTTCTTAGTCAACGGATTCTCTCGTTGTGGTATACCCGCCTGCATTTTAGAAAATCCATTATTTGAGCTGTATTTCAAACGACACACAATGAACACGTTAAAAGTTGTTCAGTCACAACAAGCAGGCCCCGGGGGTAGTGTCATTTTCCGGACTACAGATAAATTTCATGGAAAGCATTATGAATTTGAACTTGCTTCCCTCAGCAAAGTAACCATTAGGGAAGTTTGTGAAGAAACTGGGACAAAGTTGGAATTGCTTAGCCCGGATAAATTTCAAGGCATACTGTCGGATGAATTGGTTTGGATTTATGCACATTGGATTGATATACAAAAGAAAGTTGTGTACTTTCGAAAAATCCCAGTACAAGACGCGGATTATCTTTTACCGGCAGAATTTACTTTGACGTTTGATACTACGAGCCAGTGGCTTCTACGAGATGAAATCAATCAAAGTTATGTTCTTGCACGTAAATCAAAAAGTTTCAAAACAATTGCAAAAACCCTAGCTAGGCTTGAGCTTGAAAAATACATAAATGTCAATATTGTGATGGCTGAAGGAGAGGAAATGGATCGAGTGATTGCAAAACTACCCCGCTTTCACTTAACTTTCTCCGTTGAAAGTGGGCATTTACTCTGTAAAGAGTACAAGAATTTCAAAGTGAGCCTGAATCAAAACGAGAAAGGAACCTTAATTGGATTAGCACAAGGCCTTCTCTTGGATAACATTCCAGTTGGTGCCAATGCTGTTCCTTCTCCACCCCTGAAACGCATACTTCTTATACCTCATGGCAAATTTGCCATTCAAACCGGAAAGTCAGGTGAAAGTCATCAAAAGACAAGAATTGATTTGACCAATTTACGTCAACCACCACTCTTTTCGTACGAATTTGATCCGGTCTTGAAACGGTTAAAAGGTGATCGAAGCAAATCCGCTTGGTTATATCTTGCTGCTCTTCATGCTGCAACTTCATCATGCTCTCCTTCCCTTGTTGATCCTTTTACTCAGCTTACTGGAACGGAAATGGCTGTTCAGATCTTGCACTCAGGGTTTGTGTGGAGTTGTTCTCCGTATGATGAAGAATCTTACCTCACTTTGAAGATGATTAGAAGACTAGCTCCGCAGAGACAATACTATGGACAAGGTTTACAGTCTCCACTCCGATCCCCAAAGAAGTGGGTAAAAGAGAAAAATGTTCCAAGTCCTCCTCCTGAACTGGATGAACAAATGGAAAATACAGAGTGGCCACATGGGATTCCATCAATGGTGGCTTATGATGGTTATGCTATTATAGTTGATAAGCTGATTGAAGACAGTGAAAAGTTATCTGAGCTTCACCCGAATATGAGTGGCCCACATGGGACAATCAAGGACTCGATAGAAAATAATAAGTCAACATCATCCGCAAAATTGCAATTGAGAGCATACTTTAGACATTTGGAAACATATAATAAGGCTTCAGTAGTTAGTCCTCACTTTTTCCCCATCGCACCCCAAAAACTCAATCAAAACTTTGCTTTGCCAGAATTACTTATTCGTAAACGGGACACTAAAAATGGAAAAAATGTGGAGGAAGAGAAAACATGGAAGGAAGAGGAAGAAAACAAATTTAATTTGGATATTTTGCTTCGGCTATCCCAAGCAAGGTTTGTTTCAACTTTGGAGGACCCATTAAACGCATCCCATAGAAAAAGTGATCTCCAAACGTTTCTACTTTCCCCAACTCCAGCATCTATAGCAAAGGAAGAGCTACAATTAGTAGAAAGAGTAAAAAGAATTGAGGAAGAAGGTTTGCTTCCTGCTTTTCCTATTCCACCTGGAGAAAAAGGATTTCCTTTGAAGGAAGTGCTTGACTGTAATTTTAAAGAAAATTGGCTCAAGTTTTATCAAATGGCTGTTGATTGGGCTGGCACAGAGGAAGGAAGACAAGCGTTTACCATTGTACTGTCTGCTTTAGCTTATCAAGGAGCTCCAACCGGTCAACTATTAAATTTGCACAATGTTTCTGTTCTAGCAGAGACTATAAATTTTCCAGCACTTGGAAAAGACGTGGGAACTCACTGCTTCTCTGATTATTCATCCGAAAATGACTTTTCAGAAGAAACGCTGAAATCTTATTTAACTGAGCAACTCTATCTTAAAAGAGGGTACAGTGGAGAAAGAGTGGATCGTATTAGCCGTGATGGAGACGATAATGATCAAATTTCAGAAAAGCTCAGCACCTATGAAGGGAAACTTGAGATAGAAGAGAAAGTAGAGAAAATTATTTCGGAAATCAAACCCTTTTGGCCTTGCGAAAGAATCCCAAAAAAGAAAATGGATGAGTTGTACATTTCAACAGAGAAATCGTGGTCAAGACAGGATTTTCAAATGATTAACTTTTATATTACAAAATGGTACAGAAATTTTCACCTAACGAAATTCATTAAAGAAGTGGAAGCTTATTTGGACAAGTTTTACGAGCACTTTCCCAATATTCCCAAACACAATAAACAGTTTGCATTAATGGAAGAGCTAAAGTTAGAGCTCACGCTTAGTCACCAAACGGATGGCGACTTTCAAGGTAATCCATTCGAAAACGTGGAGGGATTGGTTATAGAAGGTGACTTGGATGAGCCTGGCATGATCTTCTATTCCGGTAGCGCTTTCCAAGAGTCAAACGTCGAAACACTGATTCAAACACAGAAGGAGCAATGTGTTTCAAAAGTAGATGATTACACTGGCAAGATCATGCGCGCAGTTACAAAAGGTTCCAGCAGACAGGTCATCTTAATGACCGGTTTAGCTCCGAGAATGAATCCTTTAATGCTCTTAAAGTGTTTGATTTTTGGACTGAGATCAGAGCCTGGAACAGTTTCTCCAACGCTTTTAAAAATTGTGGGAGCTCTTGCTGTACTGTGGACAGAGCTGAAGCGATTTAACAGAATTCTTTCTCTAATGACGACAAAGGAAACTTCAGCTGCTGAGCTAAAAGCAGAACTGGATAACAGTGGACATGAAAATTGGAGTCCGACGGAGTATCCGGAATGGCTTTTGTTGGAACTCGAGCTTGACATAATGATCAGGCCTATTCAAGTTGACGTAGCAAAGCAAATGATGGAAATGCCTGACGGAAGAAACGGAGTAATGCAGCTAAATATGGGCGAAGGGAAAACGTCTGTAATTGTACCCATGATTTGCTGTAGTTTATCTCAAAAACCTGACACCCTTTGCCGTGTAACCGTCCTTCATTCAATTTTCAAAACTAATTTGAATCTTTTGTCTTACGCTATTGGAGGAATTATGCTTTCCCGCAGAATTTATACCTTTCCCTGTAGAAGGGACACAAAAATTGAGGGTAACACACTGGACAATATTTTGCAGTCGTACATGGAATGCTTAAAATTGAAGGGTGTAGTCCTAACTCTACCCGAGTACAGATTATCCTTCCGCTTACTTGCTTTTGACAAAACTTTGAAATCATACCCAGAAATTGGAGTTCAACTTCTTAAAATTGAGAATGGACTGAGGCGCTATTGTCGGGACATTTTAGATGAAAGTGATGAGCTTTTAAATGTAAAATACCAGTTAGTTTACACCATTGGGGCGCAAGTTCCAGTTGACGGTGGTAGTTTGAGATGGATCACCTGCCAAAAAGTCCTCCAAATTGTTCAAGACATTGCATGGATTTTTCTCAGCAAAATGGGCAACTCCACCGTGGAATTCGATAAAGGTCAACAGCAGCATCACCCAGAACAGTTTGCTCATTTCAGATTATTAGATCAAAGCCCTGAAGCCATGGAAGAGTTTAAAAGTCTCATTGCTGATGAATTTCTTCGGGAATTGAAGTTAACTGAAAGACAAAAACAAATTGCTAAGAAGTTACTTACTCAAGAAAGGATCTCTTTGGAAAACTTCAAGTTTGTCATGAGCATGTTTAAAAATGATCAAAATCAATTAGACGAGATCAGATTGCTTGTAGGATACATTAGACATGGGATTCTTGCACTTGCTTTGAGCAAACGATGGAGAGTGGAATATGGAGTTGATAAAGGTCGAAACCAGGAAAGCCAGTTTCGACGCATGGCAGTTCCTTTCCGTGCTAAGGACTGTCCCTCTGAAAAGACAGAGTTTGGCCATCCTGACTTGGCAATTGTGTTAACTCATTTGAGCTACTACTACAGTGGATTGTCAGATGAAGAACTCGAAGAGTGCTTCAGTGTTTTAAAAACTAAACCAGAAGCTGAATCAATTTACACTTCCTGGGTTGGAAGATTGGTAAACTTTCCTACGTTTTTGGTCTCCTATTCAGGAATAAATCTAGAAGACGCCTATCAACGAACTAACTTGTTTCGAAGTCTTCAAAAACACAAAGCAGTCATTGACTTTTGGCTCTCCCACAAAGTATTTCCTCTTGAATGTAAGCAGTTTCCTGGAAAAATCTCAATGTCAGCTTGGGATTTATGCTATGAGAAACAACAGTTACCCATTACCGGTTTCAGTGGAACGAATGACTCCAGCATACTTCTTCCCTTACCAATTTCCCAACAAGATCTTCCTCAGCTGAATGATACCAACAGGAAAATGGAAAGAACTCTACTTCAACCAGAAAATGGCAACCATAAGGGTTTGGAAATGGGCGTAACTTGCACAGAAATTCTAACAAAGATGAAGAATGAGTCACGCCGAGTTCTTATCGATGCTGGTGCACTCATGTTAGAGCTTGATAATGAACAGGTAGCTCAACTTTGGTTGGAGGTTGATCCAGACATTGAAGCTGTAGTGTATTTTAACAAGGATAATGAAATGTTGGTAAAATGTCGAAGTGAGATTCATGGGCGAGGAGATACCAATTTAGAGGTGGACGAGCATGGTACTTCAGATAAGAAGAAGGGAAAAGGTCTCCACAACGTTTATCTTTTACACAACTTGAAAAACTGGCAAGGAAGGACTAAGGACATGCCAATTGAACTATCTCCATATCGAGACCAATTAGGAAAGTGCGGCGTTTTTCTTGATGACCAACACACCAGAGGAGTTGATCTAAAGTTTCCTACGGGATCGAAAGCATGCGTTACGATAGGTAGTCGCATGCGAAGGGATAAATTAATGCAAGCTTGTATGCGTATGCGCCAACTTGGAGCTGGCCACACAGTAACATTCTACCTATCCCACGAAGCTTCAAGTAAAATTCTACTGGAAAGTGGTTCCAAAGGAGGAATTGAGATTACAACGCAGATGGTGCTTAAATGGGTGACTAAGAACACTGAAGAATACAATAATGATGGTTTAGTGTATTGGGCTCTTGCTGGGAAAAATTATGCTCAAAAGCTAGCTGCTCAACAATTTCATGACACTGTTGATACTCACCCACTGGAGAAAATGTATACTTTGGCCAAACAGTGCATAGATGATGAAATTCTTTTGTTAAAAGACATGTATGGAAGTTACATGGAAGCTGAGCTATTGACAAAACTCATCCCTCAATGGTTCGAAGCTGGACAGAGAAAGTTACAAACGGTTGAAGGTTGCTATTCCTTATCAGGCAGTATTACCAAACGATACGACGGAATTCGGGATGGGATAAAGAAACGAATTCAAGAGAATACTCCAAAAGGCACTTGCTTATCCGGAGGAGGATTTACATCACTAGAAGAAGAGCAGGAAAAGGAAGTTGAGCAAGAAATGGAAATGGAAGCCGAGGAAGAAAGGCAAGTTATCCGTTTAAAGAAAATGGACTATTTTGAAGGATCTACCCTGCATGAAAATGTAAAGAAAACTGCACTAGAAGGAATCAAGATTTCGGTAAAGCCTGGAATTTGCAGATTATCCGAGATTTTCTCAAATACTTCCTATTCAAAACTAGTGCAGCCCGATGGATGGTCCACTGCTGAAGCTTATGCAACAAAAGATTTCATTTCAGTTGTGAAAGAAAATGCGAAAACTGAAGATGAAATGAATCATTTTAAAACTGATGCTCATTTAAGACCTGTTGAGTTTGTCATTTCAATCCGTTCAAAGCCCACGTCTTCAAATTCAACATTGTCATTTAAAAAGAGTGGAGTGTCAGCGTCACCCACACCTTTACAAATCCTTGTAATCAGCCCTTTCGAAGCGAATGCATTGCTTCCTTATTTCCGCAATGGAAACGCTCACAGTCAACTTCACATGTTTTCTCCCCGGAACTATCCAAATCAATGTTTGCTTATCAACAACGCCTCACTTCAAGTCCCTCGACCACTTACTCTTCAGTCGCAGAATGCCCCAGTTCTTCTTAACATTATCCCTGATGAAAGTAAATGTCTCGCGGCGTTACTCGTAGCATCTGGAAACCTCTATTTTGGCAGCGGAGCTGAGCAGAAAACGTTTGCTAAATTTTTAGGATTAGTTCCAAGACCGTGGTCTGCCGAACAAATGAATGCTTTTGAGAAAGAGATGATTAAAAAGTCTGGATTTCTTCTGCCAAAATACAGGACTAGCCAAATGGACTCGTGTCAGATTGATTTGGATGCATTTCAAAAAGACCCGATTCCTCTTGTGAGAAAAATTCTTCTTTCTAGGCACGCCGTGATAAGTGACATGGCTCATGTCAACAGGCTTTTAAATCAAAATTGGTTTATTGAATTAAATTAAGCTCATGAATTTTTTTATTGTATTTTGTGATTTATTAAATAAAATCCTTAAAACAATTGATTTGGTATTTAGATATAACTCTTCCAGGCATTTTAAACTATTATGTAATGTACAGTTAAAATAAACCTTGCTTACCTTTCTACATTTTTAATAATTGTTTTTAATCAAAATGACCGTATATGATTTAAAATAGACAAGAATCTTGATTAAGAATTATGTAATCAATATATTTAATTATTCTAAAAAATCTTTATAGAATCATTTCTCACGATTAAATCTTCGAATAAACACAATGATAATGATAGTAAAGAAATATTTTTAATGTGTTTATTAATTAAATATGAATAATCTCAATACTCGATTGTTTTTTCTACTAAAACTGGGCAGAGATACATTAAAGGAGAGTTTTTACCTACTAAAAACTCGCCTGCTAGGTTTTGCCTAATGCTCGTAAAATTCCTATTCCCAAACTTCACTTTCGTGCCTATTTACAAGAAAGATGAGGACTACTATCTAAAGAGATCAACAAAAAACGATTCATTGTTAGATACTCATCAGTCAATCCTTTTGTTTCCTGAGTTTTAAAAGATACTGCTCAAGATAAATAAATCAGTTTGGAAAAACATCCTAAAAATAAACTCTTTTATCTTAATAATTACTTGTCTGGAATCATTCTTCAATATTTTAAGGCACTTGTATTGGTCCGTCAAATTTTATGACAAAAACATATAAAAGCTATAGACAATGCAAAATTTGGCTATCTATTTACAAAGTACACAAAATACTATTACATAACCATTTCCATTTTACACTATCATCACCTCATCTATAATCACCTCCTGTTGAGACATTATTAAATAGATTTTGTGGTTCATCAATGTGGACATTGTTATTGTTTCCAATCCCAAGTATTTTCTTCATTGGGTTACCCTTCCGTGATCTTTCCAATCGTTCACTTTCAGATAAGTTACTGATTCGCAAGGATAAAGCTCCTGCTCCGTCTTCTTTTTCTATTTCTTCACCGTGGTTTGATGCCATTTCATCTTCGTTCTGAACCTGGACATTCTCTTCGTAGTTATCTTGTTGGTCGTAGCCTTGATCTTGGTGGTGCATGTTTGTATCGACATGATTCCTCTCATGAAAAGCCATGGAATCCTTGGATGAGCCGTCGTCATCCTCTTCGATTTCCAAACCTATAGTGGAATTAAAAGCTAGATGGGGGAGTCCACCTCTTGGAAGATCAATCCTTTTCGGAGTCTCCTTCTTCCTCTTGGAAGCTTGTCCACCTCCACTATCTTGACTTCCCCCGGACTGAGGTGATCCAACGGAGAGGGAAAGTGAAAGCTGGAGCGCGTGATCTACGTGGAGCTTGCTTAAAGAAATTTCACCGCCGGAAGCTGCAGACACTTCGTGATTTAACAGGTCAATCCCCATTATGTTATTTCCGCCGCTAATCCCGAATTTATTCCAAGATTGGTGATTTGAATTGTTGTTGTTTTTTGCATGGACACCATCATCAGGTTTTTGGTTATGAATAATGTGATTGTGAAGATGACTGCTGTTGTTGCTGCTGTTGTGACCGTTACTGCTGCTGGTTGTCATGTCCATTGTGGAGCTGGACACGTCTTCATCAATCGAGTCCCCACTACCATTCCCGCCCTGTCCTCCGTTTTCATTTGCGGGTGAGCCAAGTCCTTTGATTTGAAGGGATTCTGCGGCTTGGAGGAGATTCGGGAGGTTGCCTTGATCAACGCTTACTTCCCCTCGGTACATGAACTCAACGAGGGATTGAATCTCCCAGAAACGCATGTCCTTCAAGAAGATAATCGGATGGGGGTTGGGGTGCTCTGTGAGAAGTTTTTCAAAGTACATGGAGCATGCGGAGAGGATCATCTTGTGACATTTAATTGTTTTCCCTTCACACCAAAGTGTCACGTCTACAAAGTGGTCTTGAGAACGGAGTTTTGAGAACATTGAGACAATGTTGGAGTCAAAGTTGCCCCATCTCACGCATAGTAATTGCTGTGGTGGGGGGTCCTTTGGGGAGGGAGTGGTGCAGCTACCTCCGGATGAACGGTTACTCCCTCCACGGGAGTTTTTTAAACTGTTGGTAATGGAGTTGCTTTGGTGGAGTGAGACGGGGTGAACAGATTGTGGGGATGGAGAGATCATTATGTGCTCTTTTAATGGTGATGGGGTCGGCCATACAGGCTCCCTGTCCTCACTCTCTGGTGGTGTCAATTTCCTTTGTTGGTGGCGTCCTTCCCCCTCTAATAAATTTGCAAGTACCTTTGAAGTACCAGGGAACTTCACCATTGTGATGGGTGGCTCAGGTAGAAGGGTAGAAACACTGTCGTTATTGTACTCCTGTGTTAAATCCCGTCCAGCTTCTTGAGGTTTACGAAAAGCTTCCAGTTTCAGTTTTTGATGTCGTTTTGAAGCTAAATGCTCTTTAATCCTGTCTAAACGAGCGCCAATTGATTGGCAGCAAAATCTGCAGATCAAAACTCGGACAAGTTGTCCATCTCGGATGGTGATGGAGCGAGATGTGAAGTCAACTCTGTACTCTGCGGCGTATTCATCTGCGCCCTTCCGTTTGCGCCCGTTTCCTTTGGTGGGGCGTCCACCGTGGGACAAAAACATGTGCGACATTTTTTCTCACCAGTTTTTAAAACTAATTATTTAACTTTTTAAATTATGCTACCGCAAAATATAAAGATTTTTCTGATAAAATAGAAATAATAATAACTTCCTCTTTTTCGAAGTATGTTGCACAACAAGCATGGCCAAACAGCCGACAATCCCAAAAGTGCTTTCACTTTACGAATGCATTCAATAATAATAATTAGTAAATGCACCAAGCAGACCATAAAACACCTTAACCAGCTGACTAAAAATAGTTGTAGGCTTCTTACAATTTGTGATTTGGCAAAATTTTCAAACAGGTGTCAATTTTTGTCTCTTATAAGGGTTACATAACTTCCAGTTTACTGCATTTGATTAAAACCCTAAATGAAACTTTTGGAAACACAATTCGAGAAGTCAGTTTGAATTAAAAAATGAAGCATATCAATGACAAAGGGGTTGGAGGGACTTCCAGTCAATCGCCTCAGACACGGACTCATGTCACTCGGAACCCTGCAGTTGAGGCTCTTTTCTGTGAGTATTTGAAGCGGACCTTGTCGCCAACTCCGTACAAGCCCGTGCATGGTTTCAGCGAATACATTGACTCGGATGAGGTAAATCTGGAACAGAATAAATGGCCAAAGTTAAAAGAAATTCTTGAACACTGGAAAATATACATTAGAGCTATTGGATTAGGTAATTTGCGCAATTTTTCATACTATTTTCATTTTAATTATTCCGTAAATAAATTGGAATCATTGCTTTTTTTTAGAAAATGAAGACTTCATTGGACTTGAAGACATTCCGTTAATTGCTGAGCGACTTTTTTCCCGTGCTGCCTGCGAGGTGGAGTAAGTATAAATGTATAAAAACCCTGTAGCCTGAATTAAATTGGTTTTAACAAACTTAGCGTAATGGTTTTCAGAATGAAAAGTTTCGGGGGTGGTTATCAAGAACCAGTGCTTGCGCATCTTTATCTGAAGGCTCCAGTTTCAATATGCGTTTTCCCTGAAAGTTTGGAATACTACAATCAATTACGATCTGGGATATGTGTGGGGAAAGGTATGCTGAATATCTGTCGAAGAACCGGGAACTATCAATCGAGTAAAAAATTATTTTGATTACTATTTCTAATACTGTTTTAATTCAAATGATCATAAATACAATATTTAAAGTTGCGTTTTTTATTTTTCAGGTGAATATAACTTTGCCGTAATTAGTCTGACATTATCTTGTATAATGTTTATCTTATTTTTAGTAATGTTCTTCAAAGTGAATGCACTGTAAGTATCCAACATTTGAGAGTTAATTTCTGCCTAATTGTACTGGTTAATCAAGTTTTTTAAACCTATAATAGACAGGAAACGTTCTGCACATTGACAAACGTAATCTCACAAATATGGACTTCCGTCCAAAAAGAAAAGTCCAAATCCCCTCATGCGGCGAATAACTCTGAACTTTTGACTTCTCAGGATCAGTTACATAACACTACATTGGAAGAAGAAAGCATTGTGCATTGGCCGCCGGCACCGATTTGGTAACCGTATCATTCCAGGTTCTTCGTGTGAAAAGAAAGTTTGCTACAATTACTTATCAATCACCACTTATGACCACTATCGTACGATATTTGCCCAGGCTTGTTTTGTTATTTTTGATTTCAATGCTAACTTAAGCAATGTTTACCTTCAAACTCGTGTTGCTGTCGCTGATGTTATTTATCGCATTGTAATTGCAATTGTCACTAAACTGTACACAGACAATGGGATAGAAGAAAGTTTTTAAATTTAATATCATGTTAACTGCTGTAATTATATAATTATGGTAAAAGAATAAACTGTTCATGTAAGATTGAATGAAATCATTTACTTTACAAGAATTTTTATTATTACTTTCAAGTGACAGCACCTCGATTCTCGTATAAACGATTATCATCGTAATCATTGATAAGCTCAGAAATAATTATAACGTTGGTTGAAGAATTAAAACCATTCTTTTAAAAAATATTTTTCTTCTGCATGCATGCTTAAATGGCTTTGAGGTGTACTTAATTTTAGTGTTATACGGGGTTCCTTGATACCACACTTGGAAGTTTTTTAGTTTCTTTTTTAGATGACATTTAAAAAGTTGTTTATGAACTTTGATTTATATCTGGGTTGTCTTTTTTGAAAAGCAATAACACAATAGCTTCAATCCTTTTCTCACAATATGCAATTCAAGACGAAAATCATTCTTCCTACTAAATAATCGGTTGCCGATTCAAGTATTTTTATTGAAAGTTTGCATTCTTATCATTAATGCTCGAAATGCATTCTCTGTTTAGAAAACAATCGAACTACTTTAGTTTTTTTGTGAACAAAAGAAGAAAGGTGCAGTGGCAGACGGATTGCATTGTTACTCAGAAAGAATTGAAGAAGCCGGAAACATGTAATTGGTAATTATTTTTATTCTTTACTTGTACATGACAATATCAATGTACATTGATTTTTAGATTACGAAGTTGTGTACTTGCTACCTCTTCATCCCAAATGCATACATAATAAGTCTTTTAATTACTAGTTTGATTAAGTATTTCATCTTGCCCCACTTTTTTCTTTGAGAGTCCGTCCGTCGTCCGTACAAGGTTCTATGATCAAACAATTTTATATGCATGTAATGAATTGAATTGATCAGATTATTCCTTTTGCTTGCAGTTCATTTTTACGTAACTAATTTCCAATTCTTACAAATTAGCTATAAATTTTGCAACATTGAATCCAGTACACCCCAAAAAATCAACACAATATCATGATTTTTTAAATTTTACTACAGTTTTATAGTTATAATGGTTAGGTAATAGTGATGACAGTGATGACACGATAGTAAGAAAAAATCAAAATGGTTTCACATTTTTGCTCACGTTTAAAGGGCAAAATCCAAGTCCATTGTTTTTTCTTAATTTGACGGTTTTTGTTTAATTTTCAGTAATTAGGAGATGAGAGCATTTAAGTAGGTGGACATTTAACAAGTGTAATCATTACGTTAATAGTTCAGTTTACAAGGGTCATATTCAAAGAACAATCAAATCGTGATAGCCTACTTTGAGCAGAAATTTTATGCATGTCAAAGAAATTATGAGGGACTAAGCAAAAAACAATTTCTCATTAAAAAGGGCTGTCTTTGTAAATATTATGTTAATGCTTAAATGCTATGCTCAGTTTCTAACAAGTCACAAAATAAAGGTTATCTTAAAATCACCCATTCAATGAAGTAATAATGAGGAGGATGTGCATAATCATTTTTATGTAATTGTTGGACTTAATTAATTCGCAATTATGTATACTTGTATTTGTGTTGGTAATTCCTTCTCGATTTTGATGAAAGATAAAAGGATTCCTTTGAAAGAATTTTGTTTCGTAGTGTTTCCTAATCATAGGTACTCTTCTCATAACATTTGAAACACTAATTTGCAAGCAATACTACACGAGCAAAAAATGTCAGAAGAGAAATGGATTCGATTTCACATTTTTTCCAAATGCAAAATTGTAATAATCGACGTAAGAAAGATAAGGAAGGGAATATCGAATCGGGAGAAACGATATAAAACTCGAGAGAGTTTAAAGATAAATAAATCATTCCAATTGCTAGACGCGATATGACGCGATGATGACCACAAAATAATTGTAAGTAAAAACTTCTGTTTTTTCTAATAAAAGAGGACTTTCTATTTGAAATTTGCCCATTTGCTTAAGTTAGGATATCTCGTAACAAGATATGTTCTTATCATAGGTAATTATTATTTCATCCCTTCTCCAAGAATAATCACTATCATCATGGATTTAACCTAATCTTTGAAATGACATGTGATAGTGATACGATGATGAATCGTGCGAGAGAGACTATCCAAGAGACCAAAATGTAACAGTAACTTTGCCATAAGTACCGTCATCATTATGCTAATAATAATCATGATAATTCTTTCCGTATCATGTGCTCGTAATTTAATAAGCAATAATCGGTAGACGCAATGAGAAATGACGTGTTTCAGCTTGTCAAGTTTGAATTATGCCTTTTTTGCTGTTTTCATATTTTTTTAGAAATACACAATATTTTCTATATAGGGAACTGACATGCGAAGAAAAGCCATCAAAGAAGAAAAATTAACTCGGCTTTGGCTCACTTTATGTTCCGACCTGAGAAACAGAACACGTTTATGTTCTTTTTTACTAGAAATTAGCTCACCGAACCAGTTCATTAGGAGAAATACGGAATGTGATGTGTATGTAATGCAGAAAGTAACGTTATATGTAGACAGTTAATGAAGAAGGATGGAGCAAGAAAAAATATTCTGCATTTTCTGATTACGATTAGCAAACAAATTAATCATTTAAAATACATTCTTGGAAGGGAAAAGACAAAAAATCAGTTAGCAAAATTTCTCTAAAATATGCAAAATCATTACATAAATTATCTCAGTGAACCGTTAATTTGACATGCTTAATTCAAACCCATAAATTTACAGTCTCCGTTCGTAAAAATGTAAGCAAAATTCTGTAGTTGGATTGTCATCAAATCACTGCATGTCAATTTTTTTCTTTGTGTCTAAGAGTTTATGAATTTCCTGAGAGAAGGGCACATTTCACATAGTAAACTTTAATTGGTTTTTATGTCACTAAAATTAAGTCTAAAGCAATTATTGATTAAGCAGCAACAATGCAAATAATTGTTAGTCATTTAAGAAGAACATTCATCGATTTATTGGGAATTGGTCCAAACTGCAAATTAGTGTAGCAAAATTGATGGGATGGAGGTTGATTGTAAAGCAAAAATTGCCTTTAAGTTGTAATTATACCCTTCATTTTACATGTTCAGCTCTAATAGCATAAAGGTAAAACCTTAAAACCAAACAATTAAAATTAGTCGTAATAAAATAGAAGCTTATTCTGTTTTATGTCAGAAAAATAATAAAAGGAAATTAAAGCATGACGGTCATACTAGCACCTGTCATTATTTGCTTTAATAAATATGTAAAGTGTGTGATGTTTGCAGTAGCTACCATATTTAGCTTATTTTGCACAATTTACTTAACTTTTGCCGTGATTATGTAAATTATTATCAAAAAGGCATAGTTTCACAATTTAAATTACGCACTTTATGAAATATGAATGTTAAGTTGAAACTAAATTGGATTAGACATAAAGAGAACTCTGATTTTTGCTCTGCGGTAACAAAAGAGGAAAAGGGGTTGAGAGTTTGAGTTTTTGCAGTCCGACTCTGCCTTTTTGTTACTGATTCTGCAATAACAACGCAGCGATGTGTGATTAGTGCTGACCTATTTATTTACATAAATGTATGGAAATCCTTTCTTTCTTTCTTTTTGGATTGTTTGATAATGATGACGATGGGATATGCCACGGTCGATTATGATGACAAGTAAGTAGACAGGTAGGCAGGCATATGGACTGACAAGTTTACAAGCAATTTTATTTGAACGTAGTG
Organism: Lepidocyrtus fimetarius; assembly: GCA_036507315.1. Taxonomy (NCBI): domain Eukaryota; kingdom Metazoa; phylum Arthropoda; class Collembola; order Entomobryomorpha; family Entomobryidae; genus Lepidocyrtus; species Lepidocyrtus fimetarius. The sequence continues at coordinate 88,649 of JAANSO010000025.1, read as the reverse complement.
GGTTCAGCAACAAAGAAATGTTTAGTGCAATACCGATTCTTTTCCATATAAGTAAAATATAATTCATTTACAATAGCAATCCCAAGTCCTTTTTAAATTTGTAAATACGTTTTATTACTGACTGCTTAAAATCACCAAAACATTTTTTTAAATCAATGTCATTTCATAATCTTTAATGGGCTGAGTACTTAAGGAGGTTCAGTAGTAAGCTGTAACGGCAAGGTAGAGACAGCCCTCTAAACCGTTTTACACCTGCTTCACCTTCCAATCTTTTAAGCATCTGTCCAAAGTTAATTATTAACTGTCCGTCATGCCATTTTAAAAATGTGACTTATCTGTAAATCTACAAATTATCAAATAAGTATAAAAGAGTTACCCATGAGCTTGAGTATGAGTCTTTCATAGAAAAAGTGATTAGCCAATTCCATTAGGGAGAGTATAAGTTTGTGCAAAATACAACCTGTTCAAAAATGAAACATATAAAAAAGGCATTCCAACATTAAAACATATTTTCACTTGCGATAAGCTATCCACGACTATAAAACTACTAGAAATCTGGGGTAAACACGAGAACATGATTCTTCTTCATCTGATTAAACAGAAATTGCATTAGTATTAACTATTATTACGCATTATTTACAGTATTTTAACAAGATCTTCTTCATCTCTTCATTATTGCAATAAAATCAGCGATTTAGGTGCCTATCTTTCTACTAATACTTCCGCATTTTCATCAATTTTGATTATCATTCATTACCAGTATTATTACGACAATATCAGGCTTTGTTGAGTAGGTGTGTGTCACAGCCAGTGCCATGATGTTATACACACAATCAACTATTGAGCTTGTATTCTTCCTTTTATCTCTTTCACAAATAATAATTCTAAAAATAAAGGTTTTTACTTCTTTTCACAATCCTACTTTTTGCAATTCACAATAAAAACTAAGCTATGTAATAAAATAGCACCAGTTTTGCAGCGAGAGACGGTTATTATTATCCAAGAAAGAAGGAACAATCATTATTGCAGTTTGCCCTAATTTCGTTCTTTCTTTTGCAAAAATAACGTAAACTCATGTTAAAGTTAAGACGAAACTTTGAATTTTATCTTCACATTTCTTACATTTTTATGCGTAATAACAAAGCTTAAACTCATTTGTCAGTTTTTCTTTTTTGATAAGGATCACAAGTTTACTCACACAATGGTGAACAACATTTAAAATAGGAAAATAATTCTTTTACGATTCAAAGCTCAAACTCACAGAAAAAGAGTTTTTCTTGCTTAATCCTCCTTTTCAATCTGAGTTTTAAAAAGACATGTGCTCATTCAGTTTTCTAACCTTTTTAGCTCTTTTATGCCGCCGCGCCGTTGTACATGAGCTGTGGCGTGTGTCAATTTGATGATGTCGGAAGGTGACCTGACCTAATTGTTGAAAATGAATCCCTTTGATAATCAAATCTGCTTAGCTCGGCTCAAATCACATGAAAAAAACTGATTTTTAAATAAAGAAGGTCTGATCAGCAAGTTTTAAACTAACTTCAATGTCTCGTGTTTACCGTCTTTAAAGAATTTGCTTGTCCTCTTCCTGCTTAATTGTTTCCGTTGCTCTCTTAATACCAAGCTGATTTTTTCAAGATTAAATCCTATTATTGCATGCAACCATTTAGATAACTGTTTTTCATTGGGGAAAGATTATTACTAGTTTTTAAAAATCAAAGTTTTGGAGGAAGAGGGAGGTCAAGTGGTTTTCAGTGGAGGACAGGAAAGGCATCGAGCGAATGAATAGCTTTGCATGTACTTATGAGTACTTAAAGACATGAATCTTGTCGTGTGGACAAATTTAAAGGATTTTTCGTGATTTGTATTTTAAAAATGTGGCTTATTTAATTTTTTAGTATTTTACTTAACTTATTGTAGTTAATCAAAGTCAACGTTTCGTGAATGGGATGCTGCTGATTATATGACGATACTGTTGCTGGGTGAGTTGGGAGAGGTAGTCGCAAGAGGAGCGCACTTTTAAAGGTAGGTCAAGTGCTTAATGTGCGGCGGCCGAATTCATCTTTTAAAAATTACTTTTTAATTTAAAATATGGGATTCGTGTCAGCGCAATCAATTACCTACTATACGTTTGTGCATGCACACAAAAGATTTCCATACACACTTCCAATCTTGTATATGACAAGAACATGACAGAAATTGCTTTTTTCTGTAATTTCGATTTTTTTTCAAGAAAGAATCATGTCATTTTTTTGCAAAATTTTAGAAATATGGCGAAATATCTCAAGGCACAAGGTCATAGAAATGAGTTTACTTGCACACATTAGCTAATTAAAATGCCATACTCATGTCAATATCATTAATATCTCAAAATCATCCCCTTACATTCTCTACAATTATATATTGCTTTGTTGTTTCAACTGTTAAACATTCGAATAAAGATAAAAAAATACTTTAACAAATCAAATCGCAATTAAAATGCTTTCAAATTTTGCAGTAATGTACAACTTAAATTGAATAAGATGTTATGCAGGAGACTATTCACGTGTGCTTCTACAGATTCTTGAGATTCCATTCACATCGTAAATTTAAAAATGTTTTCTGAATGTTAAATCAATTTTTAAACACTTTTCCATAAAATGTCATATCATCATTATTAGACTTACTATAATTAAGTTTTAAAAGACTATGTTTCATTATTTTCCACCTTAAACATTTCATGCTCAATTGTGCAACCCTCCTCCCTCTGTTCCCACTCATTTAAAGAAACATTTTAAAAAGAAAATGTCACGCTAGGCTAAAAACGTTATACCTGTGACATTTCTAATAATGAATCATCATTGTTATTGTAATAAAATTAATTTCCATTTTTACAGTTAGATTTATTATTAACTTTACAAGCACTTCCAAGGACAAGACATATCAACAGCCCTTTCATTATTTATTTTAATCCATACACACTTGACATTGTAAATTGTATGCAATATGTTGAATGGATTCTCAGGGATAAAAGTTAATTTAAATGAGTGTAAACGGCATGACAGTAAATAATAAAAATTGTTAAAACTGCTTGAGAACATTTATTTTAATTCGTTTAATACTTCTGTAAATCCTGTCACAGTCTCCATTTCTGTCATTCTCTGTCTCACTCTTTGCTCACAGCAATAAATAAAATAGATTTACATTAAACTATCAACATGAATTTTATCATCAGGCATAGGGAATCGCTGAATTCTAGAAGGAATTAATTTATGTGCTTATCATCATGAAATGGCTAAAACGTCTTCTTTTTGTTGAGTTCACTTGTGACTTGTGATATTATTTGCCTTGAGCATTTTTGCTGTAAACAAGACATAAATACATATTACAGGCTCCCCTTGTGAAATGCTCGACGCCCTTATTTTATTTTTTTATATTTCTTATATCTCTCTGTTCTGTTATTGACTTGGAAAAAGTTTTTTTCTTCCTCTCTTTTGTTACATGAGACATTTGCTATTAACCACAAGGGGAGAAATAAATTGGTTATTTCAGTATTTTATGGAGAACTCAAGTCAAGACGCATTTTTGCGCCTTATTGGATGTATGAACTTTATTAGAGCTATAAAGCTCATCAATTTCAATTGACGTGTTGCGTGCCATTCCATTTCTCTGTCTCAAGATAAAAAACTTTATCTTAAGGGCTTATCTAATCTCTTGATGAAATAGAAACAGTTAGAGTAGGTACATACAGTATTTTCTTAGCAAATCGACCATCATTATTGCAGTAACAGTAATAATGTGTCATTTTGTTAATTACATTTACCTTTTACTTATGATTGCGTGCTCTGTTATTTGACATATCATGTTTGACTGCTATAAATAAATTAGTTGAAGAAGCTCCACTATTTCATTATAGACTGGGTAGCAAATACCACCTACGGAGTTATTCTTAACTTTTATAATGAATGAATGATCTGCGCGTGAAATTGAAAAAAAAACTATTTTAAAATGTAAAAGAATGACTTTTAAACTTTTTAGCTCCTGCCACTTGCTTAGATTTTATTCAATTAAAGTAAATGTTAAAACTTAAATGAGAAAGATGCCAACTTGCTTCAGTAATAATAAAAAGGATTTTAACAAAGTTTCACGGAAATTTAGAATTCAAATGAAGCAAAAAACTGTCAATTCATTTTATAATAAGACACGGTAATTAACAATACCACTGCTTGATTGATCATTTACAAGTAAAAATTTTCAGGCTAGAAACCTTTTTGTTATTTTTATTTCTTGTCTTAAACTTTGATTAGTTACAAGAAGGAACAAGTGTTTCTTTCTATTCAAAGATAGTTACAAAAGAGTGACAAGGCATTTTCCACTATTATTCCTTCAAACAGGAAAAAGGGATAACGGATTTGTTATATATGATAATAATGCTGATAAGTAATAACTAATTTTCAGGATGAATCATGTTATTTCTGATGATATAGAAGGGGATTTATGATAAAGTGGAAAGTGTTTTTGCGCTTCAAATCCATTATAACGCTAAACTGGCATCAAACAAAAAGATAAGCCACGATAACAGAAGAAGAAATAGACAAAAGACAAGGAATAAATGAAGTAGGGGCACTGTCGTTGACTTGACTAATGTGTGAACTTTTTTTGTGGGTTCATCGCTCATCTCTCCCCCTCTCCCTATTAATCTTTTCACCACAACAAAGTTGTTGTTTTGTAGTAAGTAGAAAACCACAATTCTACCAATTAATTAGATGAAATAAGATTTGCCATTTTTCTTTTTTAGAAAAAATGAAGAAAACGATTTGTAAAAGTTAGAGAGAAGCTCTTCAATATAAAATTAATGACAAGTAAAACGCAAAGTTCTTTATACCTATATCAGCAGTAGAAAAAAAGCATCATCATTTAATAAAAAGGAAGGGTTGATTAGATTTAAAAAAAGAAAATTGGAAAGGAATCTCTTGGACTGAAGTATGAAGAAGCTTTTTTATTGGGATTTATGAGAAAATGGTTTATTGGATGACTGGTCGATGCTCTGATAATGGTAGTGGTTGGACTGTTGATAGTTTAAGATGATGATGATGGGTGTTGCATTTGGGGTCTTTGGTCTATGATTAAATGACGTTGATAATAATGGTAATTGGGCTTCTGCTTGGACACTGAATGGCAAATAATGTCTGTGGGTGTGCGTGTGTGGTTCTTTTGTTTGTGTGGCTGCAGAGAAAAGTCCGCACGCACTGTGTAATAATAAATAATAATCACAAATCATTAAACTGCCACTTCAACTTATCATCATTATTTACCAGTTACTGTTGCAAATGCATGGATTCTGCTCAGCTCTGAAAACCCTTAGTTTGGCTAGTGCAATACTTTTGCAAATATATTATTGCAGTAGTGCAGTTATTTTGATAATAGATGAATTTGCAAAGATAAAATAATAGAGGTGAATAATAGGAATTGAGAAAGCTAGCCAAATAGTTTACTGGGTGAAGTTTGCAGCAATAAAAATTGCTAGTTTTTTATTCAATATTAACTATATCAAATGATATTTAGCTGATTGTTTGCAGTTGCAAACGTTATTTAGTTTCTTTAATAATTTTTAAAATAATTATTTTTACAAGTAGAAAATTGCATATATTTGCAATAGTTGCACAAAAACTAGAACTGCAACATTTCTTTTTGAAAGGTAGCGTGATTTTTAAATAAAGCAACGAGACTCGTTTTTAATTTATTTTGTTAGTTCAAAAAAGGCTCAAAATTGTGTAGGTATTAAATTATTTTGTTTTTTTGCATTTACTTTTCGGTTTTTTGCTGCTTACATTCTTGATCGGATCGGACAATTAAAAAGAGCTTTATCAATAGGAAGTGAGTTTCTAATAGATCATGATAAGCAATTAGCAAAACCTTTACTGTACTAATAAGCTTATCAGATTAAATTACACAGGGGGTCAACATATTTTAAAAATAAGTCTTAAAAGGTAGTGAATAAGCACTTTCCACATTATCTTTTTCATCAGTTGAACTTAACTGCATTCTTTATTCTAAGATCCGATTAGTTTGCTCTGATGAGCATAAACATTTTTCTCATGATTTGCTTATTTAATGACAACAATGAAGATGATATGCATTATGATATATGATAAGGATATTATATTGCTAATATGATAATGATATGATACACGTATATAGGATTGTAGCGGGAAGAGGAGACTATGATTTAAATGGATCTGTCTTCTTTTGCTGTATCAAAACAACCGGCAACAATTACCTCACCGCTCACCCTTTCTTCATCCTTTTTTAACTGATACTGTCCAATCATTGTCTCTGATTAAAAAGGATTAGTACCTAAAAACGAACTGTACTCAGGAATCAGCAGGATCCAAATTTACTACAAAGTTAAATGCAAAATTACAAAGGATTTTTCATTTTTTGTCTTCTCAATTTCATACTACCGTCGCCACCACCACCGATGCCACAAAAACGACAAAATTCTGTAACTCAATCATCGCTTCGGCATAAAGTTAGCTCGATTGACTAAGCATGACATCGACATCGTCCTAACTTCAACTCATGCGCAGTACCTATCAACCTTGTCTACATTTAATTTAAGTTATTGTCTTATATACTCTGATACTCTGTGATTGTTGTGATTGTGCTTGGATTTAGCATTGCATATTTGAATTATCATAAATTTTATGGTTTTTGTATCCTTTGCAAATAGTCGTAGCGTCATGCCTTGATTGCTGTATTAAGGATTCACACTTGCAGCTCAACATCCTTTTTTATATCCTCCTCCTCCCTTTTTCGCTCTTCGTTTCTTCCCATGTAAAAGTCCTGTAGATACCCAGAGAATCGTAATGAAACTGTTAAATTAATATTTATATTTTAGCATAAAAAGTGAGTTTAAACACAACGATATGATATTATGATAATAGGGGAAAGGGACAGAGAAGAACAACAATCGGCTAAGGTATAACAATCGTATTTATCTGCAATCGTTTATAATTTTAATTTTTACAACAAAAATAACCAAAAACGCATTTGATGAGGGTGATAGATAGCCGATGGCACTCTGTCACATTTTCCCTATTGTTCTATTATTATTTTATTCTTTTCTATTTCAACTTTTAAGGAAAATTGAAAAGTTGAAAAGGAGTTTGATTCAGGAGTATTTTTGCGAAACTTTGTCATTCCATTTTTACCTTCAATAATTGTATAGCTGTAATACTCATGAATTCCATAAGAAAGGCAATGCAATAATGATGAATGATGTCTACATACGAATAAGGTGGTAAAGCCTTCAATAAAACTTGCAAAAATTGGTATGAAACCGTAATTTGACATAAAACAATAAAAGTACAACTTTAAAAAAGAGGCAGTTTGTGAGTGAGAAATAGACAAAAAGGGTTTACATTAGTCACTCGACAAGTTATAAAATGGTGGTGGTAAATTAGCTTTTTGTACAATTGTGAAAAAATCGTGAGCGAGTTAAATACACCCAATTTCCAAAAGTTAATACCAAACCCACTCATCGTCACTCGTTCATTTTCTTGACATGATGATTATGATGGCTTGAATCATGGCACACAATATACTTTTTGATAAATTAAATGCTTTTTCTTTTTTCTGCTCTCTACAAATTCCTCCATTTATTTACATTTCAATTTTATGAAAAAATAAATATTTTTCTCATTCTAAAACAAAAAAATAAATGCCCAACCAACAGGCTGTTCGTCAAAGCTTAGCAATAATCAGTTGAAGTAAAGGACGCTTGTCAATCTTTATTCTTTACTAATGAATGGGAACTAGGGAGGATTTTTTGCAATTTAAATGTTTTTACTGCAGTTAATCCGTTACTAGAACAGGTAAAGCCATGTGGTAATTACCGTCACTTGTATCCACTGACAGGGGATAAATGATTATTTTGCAAAAACAGAAATTCTTTAAGAAACGCCATGTATTGATAATGTACAAGTGACACGCTAATCTATGACTTGGGTAAAAATGTTTTTTCTCTATCATTTGTTCTCCTCCTATTATGAACTCTGTAAAACAAAGTAAACTTCGGTTTATAAACATCAATTTGCTCTTCTAGTGCATTTTTTGCACTTCTCCGCCTTTTTAAATACTATGTAATCATAATCATTATCCATGTTGTTTTTCATCTTTTCAATACTAAAAATAGGTAATACAGAAGACAGTCCTCGTCATTGTCAATAGTGCTGTCTTGTTGACTTGATTTTCATAGTAGCCACCGTAGTAGTAATCGTCTATCATTATCAATATCAATATTCTATGCATGGTCGTACAGTTAGCAACAAATAAAAAGTAGACATAATAATGACTTCTTCCCATGTCCGTGCTTCATTTTTCTATTATGTCCTCCTCAAAAGTGCATTCTTTATGTCGCTTGACTTACATTCTGTGCTTCTATACTGAATTGTTTTGCATTGTTAGAAAAATTGACGCTTTTTATAAAAATGAAGAAAATGTAAGTCAAGTCTTTGTTACTTCTTCTCCTTGATTTTAAATAAAAATGTCTGGTAAGGTGGAAGAGGAGGGTGAAAAAATTATGACAATAAACTGAATTATGAAGGAGAAGTTCCTCTGCTGTTTATTTTTACCCCTTCACTGTATGTAATTCATTTAAGATTTGTATTTTGAGTATTTTTTCTCTTCTGAATAAAAAGCCATAACTTTTATTTCCTTTCTACTGTTACGCTCTAAAAGAAAAGGGTTTTTGAAAAAACTGAAACAAAACAATCAAAGCAAAATAATCTTATGTTACATTTTTATCTAATCGCTCGATGTTCAGTTCAGAATTTATAAAAAAGTTGGATAAGATATGATATTTGTATATGGTTTAAGATTATTCAGCTTTATGAAGAAATTTACTCTGTCATTAAAAAGAATGAGATACACAGGCAGCGCAATACGATGGAGTTACAAATAACTTATAATTATAAAACGCATATAAATTCATTTAAAAAGCAATAATAATTTATCATAAAAATGTTGTCGCTGCTCACTCCTGCTTCTTTTCTGTGAAAGGAAGATTGAAAAAGAGATTTTATTTATGAAAATGAAAAATAATCAAATCAACAAAGATAATTAGCGTCTTCCCCTTACAATGATGGAAATAATAACAATAATAACACTAATCGTAATCATGTTTACCGTGGTTTTTGCAAAAAATAGAATTTTACACATCAAACTTATGAACTCTACAAGAAAAGAAGTTTTAAATGGTCAATGCATATTTGCCAAGTTGCAAAAATTGTTCTTTGTCTTGTCATTACTTGTATCAGAACAAATATACAAAGGTGTAGAGTAAAATACGGTAAAATCTCATTTACAGGCTGAAAGTGAGAGACTATGGGATTAGACTTTGACTTTAAAGTCAGGGTGGAATTTTAGAGGTATTTTAGAAACATTTTGCAAATATTTAGAGAACCAGTTTAATTACAAAAGTGCACGAAAGGAGTGCAGTGGGAACCATTTAGAGAGAACACACTTGATTTGTCTAATTTTATGATCCATGCCTTAAGTGGAAAAGAGATTGAGATGAGACGCAGTATGATTAGCTAGAAAATTGCGCGTTAAACTAATGTTCTATATTATGAAGACGCTTGAAGCGTTACAACTCAGAATGGACTAAACGCACATCATCAACGTAGCATTAACAACAACCACGCAATAACGTTTCTAATAGTTGGGGAAGGTGAAGCTAAGCAGCAGCTTCGGATTACATAGCGTCAGTTGTTGCGCGACACCAGCGAAGTAAAGTGCGCAAGCGTTTTCCTCGAAATTTGCGATAACAAAGAAATATATAAAAGTTGAAAACAAGACCAGGATTTAAATGTGCAAATTAGTTGTTTAAATTTTGCTTTCAGAAATTACATTTTCATCTATCAAGAATGACTATTTCGGTATTCCGAATTTAGCTGGAAAGCATGTGGAAAGTTTGCAAAAATGTTCGCATGCTCGGGACAAAATTGAAGTTAATGTTAGAAAAATCCAATGTAGTGCAAATGTGAGTAGTTATTACATATTACATTACTTTATTTTTGAAAAAATGTGATGTAATTTAGAAATAAATCAACTATACTGGAATAATTTTCCCATGAGAAAACTCTACCAGCTACAAACAACAATTTGAAGTAGTAGGATTTTTATATTGTGCAATTGTTAAAATTTTGCTTACACACCTTTTTATATAGAAGGATATATTTTTGTCTTGTCGACTTGCAAAAAGTTTTCCAGAATAGCATTTACCTATCTTTTCCATTGTCCAATTCAATCAAGAAGAGGTACCTAAACTGTTTTCCCACAGAACTTCATCATGTTTTTTCATTCGCCCGGTTGTTTATTAACTTTTCTACAAAGTACTTCAAACATTTCATGCTGAAATTACTAGTTTCCGGTGGCATTGGCTGACAGAAATGGAATATCTGGTGTGGGTGTTACAACGAAAGAAATGATGTAAATGCCCTGTTCCTTCTCATCAGCTATTCATCTACGTACTAACGTACTTCACTTTTAAACAAATAAAGGAAGAAGGTCGAACAAAGTACAAATAAAAATGGTGTTGCCAACGAAAGAGCTTCTCTCCACTTTAACTCCTTTCACTGTGCTCCGATCAGAAGATAGCAATGAAGAAGGGAGCTCGGGAAGTGATGAGGATGAAAAGTCATCGTCATCAAATTCGCCATCCTCAACAGGTACGCTGCGAATGGAAGATAAAATGCTGCTGATGATAAAGAATGAGTCAACAGCATCCGCTTCATCATCCTCTCCAGCAATTTTAGATGGAATCTCTTCCACTTCAGTTTATCCAGTGACAGGATCAGGACCGGTCGTGGTTATTGGACGAAATGGAAATGGTGGAAGCAGTGGATGTGGATTGGTAGTACGAACCACAACGTTGGGTGAGGCACGTTTAACACAGGATGACATTGACAGGAAAAGAGGAACCGGATTTGGCTATGGGAATAACAATGAAGTGAAGGATAATGACGATGATTGTGATCAAGTGATAGGGGACAGTGACAGAGGAGGCGGAGGAAGTGGAAGTAGCAAAATTTTAAATTTATTAAACGCTCGCAACGCAAGTTTTTTATCGACAAGTACGTCCTCTTCATCAAAATTTTCAGAGGATGAACTATTTTCCCAATTAAAATCACGTTTCATTGAAAAACATTTTCGGAGCATTTTAAGATCTCAACAAGGACATAACAAGCTAGAGAAGGACAAGAATAGTGGAGGAGGGATGTGGACATTAACAAAGAATCTGTCATTAGGAAACAATATTAATGAAAGTGTCAAAAGTGATACGGTGCTTAATAATGCTCAAAATGGTTCTGTTAATAACAACTATACAGATGGTTATAGTAATGTGTTACACAATAATAAACCACTGAAAATTATAACTGTGGAACTACCAGAGCGAGAACCGCAATTAGACATTCCTAGGCTAAGCTATACGAAATCTGCAAAAGAAAAGTTTTTTAAAATGCATGAGCAAGCAAAGTCCCATGCCTTGGACAGATATAGGAAGTTATGTGCCAATTTAAGGACAACAGTTTGGCCACAACTACATCCGGTTCAAGTAGGGGTGGAAGTTGTCCTCAGTAATTTATTCATGTTGATTGTTGCTCCTTTTGTTTTAATTTCTGTGATCCTGTTATGCATCCTTCGGTTTTGTATTGGAATAGTGCTCAAAATAAGGTATGTTTACATGGGGCAATCTAAGAACATTCTAATTTAAATCTTAGTATCTGATATCTATGAAAATATGCATACTAATGCATTGTTCACCTAATATATTTTAATTCCCCTTTCAGGTACAAAGATCGCTTTAAATTATTGTCTGGGTCTGACGCAGCATGGGCTTATCAGTCTTACGCAAATGATAGCTCTTTCCTCAGTCTTTACGTAATCCAAGGTGATTGTAATATATCTCGAATCCGAGAGCGAGTGCTAAAGAACGTGATAAGCTGCCAAGACCCACAATCCTGCAAGCTCACGTATTCAAGGCTACTGTGTAAAATTGTTCAAAAATTTGGATTTTACTGTTGGGAAACCCTCCACCCAAGGGATTTCTGCATAAATGATCATATCGCTTACATTACAAATGATCCGAGTGCCGTTCTCACAGAAGAACAAGTATTGAGGGAAATTCAAAGATTCATGGACCAACCACTTCCAGAGGACCAACCCCAATGGCAAATTCTCGTAGTACCGAAATTTTTGTATAGCAAGGAACACGACTACTTTACAAAAAACGAAGACATTCTGGAAGATGATGGGTTTGGAAACTTTGATACAATCACTGTTAAAAAGAAACCTGGAAATAAGAGCACGTTTTACACTGGAAATCAATACTATGCCTTAATATGGAGAATAAACCATGCGCTAATGGATGGACTTTCTGCTGCAAATTGTCTTCAACATTGCATTGCAGACATGCCAGTAAAGTTATCAGTGGATCCATTGCAAAAACTGAATGTTTCCATTGGAATGAAAATTGGAATGTATCTGAAAATGATGATCTTTGGATCCCGTTCTCTTCTGCGTTCCATGCTGCATCGGGATCTAAACTGTTTTCATGGTCCGGGTCTTACCGGTCCCAAGAATTTGGGATGGTCTCGAGGCATTAGTCTAGAAACAATCAAAAAAATACGAAAGAATAATGACGGAGCTACAACTACGGCTGTGATGGCTTCCGTTGTTGGAGGATCACTGAGTGGATTGGCAATTCGAAAGAATTACCCAGTGCCAAAAGAAATTCGGGCTGGGATTACCTGTGCAATCCTACCATATCCAAATATTCGCCCTCAAAATAGGTTCACTGTGGCTCATTTGAAGCTGAAATTGGATTCCCATAAGGAGAGACTGAATTATGCAACTAAATCTATGAAAGAGCTTGTAAGAAGTGCAGATGTTATTAAAAATTATGGACTGATTAGTATGATTGGTCTAGCACCAAAGATTGCCATTCCCTGGTTTATGAACAACTGCGAAGCTACTGTGCTCATCAGCAATATCCCAGGGCCTATGGAACAATATACGATATTTCAAGGACAGAAATTGGTTGACATTATTGCCTGGAATACCATAAAAGGAAACACTGGTATGAGAATTACAAATTAAAAATTGTACAAATTTTTAATATGGCTAAAAGTATGTGGAATAATTTGTGGAATTATAATTATTATGCATCTTATCTTCTAATACTTTGCAGCGATTGGAGTTTGTCTGTTCAGCTATGCTGGAAGGGTAAGGGCAGGGGTAATTGGAGACGGGACGGTTTTACCCAGTACATCTGATGTTCCATCGCTTATCGAGGAGTTGGAAAGAGACCTTGTAAATCTGGCAAGTGATTCAGACATCAAAGAAAAAGACGTGTTTATGGATATTTTGACTTAAATCGTTAAATTAAATTCACAAAGAAAGCAACAAAATGCGTACTATTAGATTATTGTTGATGCGGATGATTAATGGTTACATACCTTACAAAATGCTAAATCTATTCATAATATGATAGCTTAGGAGGATGAATGCTGTTATTAATAGTGAATACAATAAAAATCTAAAGTAAGCCGTCTCGCGTTAGTCAACAATCGTTTTACTTATAAACAATCTTTTATTTCTATTATATTTTTTGTCTTTTACATGGCTTCAAGCAGTATAAATTTTGTGTATTTTAAATATGAAGTACATAATAATCATTCTCTCTCTGTTTTTTAGATAATTGATACAAATTGAACTAAGTAATTTCTTAAGAAAGTTTATAATAAGTTCATTCTATCTTGTCGAGAGGCTCTTTTCTTCCGTTATTTTTTACTTTTGCTTTCTTTCTCCCCTCGAATCTTCCTATCATCTACGCTACTTCGCCTTGAAGGTTTTCCTGAAGTTGTTAAAGTTAACTCATCGGTAGGGGTGGCTCTACTCCCTGTACCTGATTTCCCTCGAATAGCTTGAATTGACAAATTTGGATGTTCATGACTGGGTCTGCTTCTTGACATGGATTTGTTATGACTGCGAGAGGAGTAATCGTGAACTGTTTCATCAAACTTGCTCTTGTTTTGTGAGGAATCCCTTTGACTGGAAAGGTGTCGGTTACTACTTCCGAAGGCGTGATTGTTTTGGCTACTACTGTTACGATTGTTGCTTGTACTGAGCTTTCGAGCATTTCCGGTTGTCGAGGGAAAGAATTGATCACGTTCCTTCTCACGCTCATACATTTCTCTTTCCTTCATTCTTTGGATTTCTCGATTTCGAAGAAGGTCAGGGTCTTTCCAGTCAAATTGAAAGTCGTAGCGGTCAAAATGACGGCGATACAGCTTACGAAACAATTGTCGGAGAAAGTTGTAATCAGGGCTTTCATCAAAACGAAGACCACGGCATTGCTTGAGATAAGTAACAAACTCAAATGGGAAGCCCTTTATCAAAAAGCAATTACAGAATTAGCAATTTCAAAATCTAACCGTCATCTGCATCCGTTGCTTTGAAAATATTAAAACATAGATTTTATGCGATATCTTACGCGACAAAGCTCCTCAATGTTTGTAGCCATTTTCACTTCCGCAATTTTCTGATACTTTTGCTTTTTTGTTGCTGCCTTCAATCCTTGCCAAGGAAGGCTTCCACGGAGAAAGTATAGAAAGATATATCCCAAAGATTCCATGTCATCACGGCGACTGTCATTTGAATTTTTTTGTAAATAACAAAATAGTTGAATCCCTTATTACTTTTCTACACAGTTTAGAGATTTTTATGAACTTTTGACTGTTACCCTTGCTCATAGCCTCGGTGAGCGTTAATAGATGCATAGCGCGCGGTTCCCGTTAGACTTTTATCATCTCGGAAAGGAATATGTTGGCGAGTCCTATTATCCCTGTACTTCTTTGACAATCCAAAATCAATCACGTAGACCTGAATAATATGAGGATAAAATAACAAAGTAAACTAAAGTATTTAAAAATTAACATGCTCATTTTGTTTTTCATGCGACTGCGTAAAATTAAACCTTGGAAGTAGAGTCTC
The DNA here is from genome assembly GCA_036507315.1 of Lepidocyrtus fimetarius. Classification (NCBI taxonomy): domain Eukaryota; kingdom Metazoa; phylum Arthropoda; class Collembola; order Entomobryomorpha; family Entomobryidae; genus Lepidocyrtus; species Lepidocyrtus fimetarius. Next base: position 73,613 of record JAANSO010000025.1, on the reverse strand, counting down.
CAACTCCCATCAAGAAATTATCTGGCTTGATATCCCTATGGAGGAAGTTTTTGCTATGAATATATTCCAATCTGAGAATCAATTGATCAGCCAGATGAAGCACAGTCTTGAGTGAGAAAAGCCTTTGAGAATAGTTAAATAAATCCTCCAAACTGGGCCCCAGCAAATCCATTACCAAAACATTGTAGTCTCTTACAATGCCCACCCATTTCACATCCGGAATGCCACTTCCCCTCAACAGTTTATAAACCTTGGATTCATACAAAAGCTGTGGATGTTTTGCTCGAACATTTTCCATTTTCACTGCAACCTCCTCCGTTCCCGACAAGTTCTTTGCGTAATAAATGTCTCCAAATGAGCCAGATCCAATTTTTCGTACGAGACGATACTTTTCAGCGATTATGAAATCGGAGGAACGAGAGTTATGTGAAGACCTTGTTATGCTCCCATTCAACAACGCCCTTGCTGAAGGTGATTCTTCATCTTCCTTCTCCTCCAATTTTTCATCGTAGATGGAACGATGTGCCTTTGTTCCCATCCTCACTTCCCCTGCCTGCTCTTCCACTTCCTTTTTATTCTTATCTAAATTTTCACTAATAATTTCAACAGGATCCTTTTCTCCGGTGATTTCTGTTTTTGATTCTGTTGATAAGGTGGACACGGACAGGGAAGACGAAGTTTCCGAGCTCAAAGTTTGAGACTTACAAGCGGTATTATTTAAATAATTCTTGTAATTTATTTTATTTTCGTTGCCGTTACCACCACCACTATATTTACTACGAAGGCTCACAAGCTTACGGTCAATTTCCAAGAGCTTGCGTGAAAGGAAACTTGTTTCTTCTTGGACGTTGCTGCTGTCAATTATATCTTCATTGCCAAGCGGTTTGAAAGGATGGAATGCGTCTTTGAATAGGAATGAAAGGTCCCGATTATTCATAATTATTTGTACCCGCTCCTCCTGTTACACAAGTGAATGAAATGTGCTGTTTTCGATGTGGTAAAGTTGAATTTGTTTTATGAAATGAAGTCGATAACAGTGACATACAAAGTTAGCAAAACACGCAAAAATGTTCAAATAAAAGATAAATGCAGTAGCATCTCCATGTAGATAAATGTAATTAAGGTTAAGGCGCTCCAACTGGGCTAAACTTTTTTGCGATCAGGAATGCCAATAATGCCACATTGCGTAATAAAAATGACCTAGCCTTGAGTTTGGCAAATATTTCGAGGGAACAAGGAAGGTTGAAGGTGACGAATAAAATCAAATGAGATTCCATTTCAAATCTTTTTTATTGCATACTTTTTGATTAGCTTATTAAAGCAGAAATACTTAAACTAATGTAATTACTATTGATTATAAATTAATTAGATTTCGCTTATGCCAAATCGTAACATCAATCGCAACAAGATTTACTATAAAAACTAAACTGAAGACAATTTTTCTACATTATTTAGGTATTAGTTTTATTTTTATTGCTATTAAGTAAATAAATCTTGCATAGTTTCAGTAAAATTTAGGAACAAATCATAAAGTATATTCTCTACCTACAAAACCGGTTGGTTGAATTGAAAAATAAATTCAGTCTATAACACAGTAGTGCTATTACTATTATTGTCTTTTGAAAATGTATTACTATTATCAGCCTTTCCCTTGGAGTTGACAGTGTTATCAAGGTCTCCGCCTTGGCTCCCTTCCTTCGGTCCGAATTGAAAGTTATAAATGAGATCTGTAATGCACTTGAAGGCACTTTTCTTTCCACCTCCACCTTTTTTATTATTGCTTGCTTGATTAAAATAATTCTTTGACACTTGACATTCCACCATTCCATGAACACTTTCATCCGGTAAAATGCAGCAGAATACTTGAATAGGAATTTTTCTCGGGTTCAACCCACCCCCACTGCTCATAACTCTTTCCTCCAACTGCTTTAACCAATCCGCATCCAAACTCAGCAGTATTTTTTCAGTGAGATCTGTTAGACTGGTGTCCCTTTTGAAGTCCTTTCCATTTGCTTCACTTCTCAGTTTCTCATCTGCTGCAACTTTAAGCTTTAACCACTTCTTTAGTGGAATCACACCTAACATTATTCCAAAAAATATCCATCCAACAATGAGAAAGCCAACGAACAAAGCGAACACAACTCTTCTCATTAAATCTGCTGTTTCGTGATTGTTAACTTCAAAATCAATGTAGCTTGCTAAAAACCGACTGAAAAACCCAGGTTCTGGGGGTGGAGGGGGTCTTCCTCCTGGGAAAACGCTGATATGCTTATCCCATTCAGAGTTCATGGGCTGGAAAGGGTTGAATATCCTATCAATGAACAGAAATGGTCGCGGTGGGGTATAATGATGTACTTGGACATGTCCGGGAGAAATTTGCTGAAGTGGATGAAGTGCAACTTGGATTGGATGAGGTGGAGGTAACGCATCTATTTGTTCTTGTAACGCGTTATTATTATTGGATGGAATTAATGAGGATGGGGGTGGGGGTAGTGGCGTTGGAAGTGACGCTGCTGTTGGAGAATGTATTCCGCCCGTTCCATATTCTGACCAAGCTCTTGCCAGAGCTTCATCCATGCTCGTTTCTAGTTCAATCGCGTCAAAAACCTGCGGCGGCGGAGGAATCGGAGGTTCCGACCTGGTCTCTAGTTTGCTTTTCTCTTTAGCGACAGGCAAACTTGTTTTACTTTCATCTTTGCTTTCTTCAATGGCAGAATGATTTTGTAAAGTAGATTTTGGTAAATCGGATCTGGATCCAGCATTATTGTATCCAGAAGGATACACGAAAACAACTGGAGGGCTTTTGGAGTTGCTTCTATTCCCAATAAGGGATCTTCGTCTTCTTTTTCGTGGACCTTTAAAGGAATCAATGATGGAGCCCAAGTACAAAAATTCTCGTTTTACTGCGGGCTTTAATACTGAAGGTTGTTTATTATGACCATACACAAAATCCCAGGTGAAATATTTCTTATCTTCGCCATTGATTGCATGGCCATGGGTATCCACATTTTCTTTTGAAATCGCAGCAATGGGACTATGATTTGTACTAAACTCGGAGTTTCTGAATGCATTGTAAGGCAATAGTAAGGGAGGTGGGGATGTTGTCGTACTTGCAATGAAAGAAGATGGGGACGTTGATGAGATCGTGGCTGCAAGTGAAGAATGGGATGGCTGCTGGTAATGATCATGATGACTGGGATAATTTTTTGAACTCGATTCACCATTTACTGGACTCTGTGAATCTATTGAGTCTTGTTCGGAACGAATTTCTGTGTCGCCCTCATCAATATGTAGTTTAGGTTTATAGAAAGCTGACAAATATGACAGAAAATTTGGTGGCCCTTCAGTGCTAAACAGTCTGTCTTGAGATTGCGAATTCTCATCTTCCCCTTCAAAGTCCCCCCAGTCCACGGTAAATGAATTTCGTACAGCAGGTTTTTTGCTAGGAAGAGGATTGTCGCTTTGCCTTTCTATTTCTGATTTAATTTGATCCTCTTCTTCGATCTCGGGTTGGTGTATCTCAATTTCAATTGATTTGCCATCTTCCCCAATTGGAATTGAGTAGGAATCGTAAGTAGACTCGTCATCGGGAACAGTTTGACATGAACACTTGACTGTCCCCGATGGAGTTTTAATGGCTTTTGGTGAATGTAGCGGAGATATTTGACGGGTTGAAAAAGACGGGGTAATGTGAAACAATCCTTGTTTTTGGGAAGCAGAACGAGATTGAAGAAATTCTTGTGACAAATCTGATTCAGAATGAGATATATTACAAGGTTGGAGGGAACTTGGAGGAATTAAAATAAGAAATAACAGAAAAATAATTCTGATATTTGCAAATATTAAGAGGAACACAGGGATGCGGGTACTGCTGCTGGTGGTGGTGGTGTTGGCACAACCGTTGTGTGAGACCATTTTCAAGTTACTGTTGAATAACTGAAGCACGCACGATGAAATTTTTGCAACTTTTTATGCCTCATTTAGCACAACAAATATTTTTTCACAGTTAAGAGAAAGTTTTGAAGGAAATGTGCAAAAAATCTTCACGTTAAAAGCAGCAAAACAAATTATTTTTGACTAGAGTTGTTGTTAAATGTAAGAAAAGCTGATTTTGACAAATGATAATGCGCGTTTTCATAATGGACCACACAACAACGAATATCCTAATCCATATAGAATCTGCATGCTTTCTTTCTGTACTGAACGCTGCTGGCGACGCCTTCTGTTTTTAACTTTGTCACTATTTTTCCTAAATTAATGCGTGACTACATTTCTCCACAAAATCTTCAATCACACATGAACCGTCATGTAAAATCACAAAAAAAATCTATGTGTCGGTATCACTATATCACAGGTGCTTGTCTGACTTACTGGCAAATCATCTTTGTTTATAGGCCACGTCAATGAAAGTGACAAACACGCGTTTCACGGACATGTAGTGGACTTCCTGTAAGAAATTCAGCCATGGATTATTGAAGGGGGTGCACAGTAGTGCATAAAATTATATATTAAAATAGCAAACAAAAAAGTATACCTGCAAAAATACAATATCCACTTGGTTAACAATGCTCCGAAAATATGAAAAAGATTTGTACCTTTTAAAATAACTATTTCAGCAGATTTATGGGCAGTTACTGAAAATTAAAACCGTGTAACGTCTTTTAAGACTTAATATGACAATGAAACGTTAAAGACGAATGTTTCACCTGCACATCTGCAATATAAAAACTTTTGTATGAAATAAAAATGGTACGGGTAAAGAGGATTTTATGGATTTTCCATCTATTCAACAAGCACTGAACAGGACAACTACCTTTTTACGATTTGTTATTATCGTGGTTCCCTTTTCTGGTCATAAAAATGATTTTCTTTCCCCAGTAGTGCAATGATGCCACATGAACCGAAATAATGCAGACAACCTTAACCTTAGCCTTGTCCTAAAAATGTATTTGGTGCAGTGCAGGTAAAGTGCAGACGGTGAGAAAGGCAAGGAAGGGTAGACTTGAAGATCTAAGCCTATGATAATAGAAAAATTTGTAAAAAGGTCTAAGGAAGTAGGAATAAAATGCATTTTTGTATGAAACGAATGATTTTTTGAGGAAAGAACGAACTCTTCATAGGCATATATTTATCCGTCCATCCGCATTATATTTATCTCATTGAAATTTTTTGACATAGAAAACTTGTAGCTTTAATAAAAGGCTTCGTTTAACTTTATGATAGTTCAAGGAAAAGTCAGAGATTTGAAGATGATATAGGGAAATGCTTTGTTGTCTTAAAAATATAAAAAATATCTACCACCTGTCATTATAAAAGATTCATGTCTGCCCATTCTTCTATTTAATATATATGCGAGGGGATGTATGAAAGAATCCGTTCGCTTTACACTTCATTCAAAAAAAAGAAAATTCTTCCCTGATCCCTGATTGAGATTGAATTGTAAAGGAAGTATAAATAATATCAGTAAACTTAACCGAAAATAATAAATAGGTAAATTGGTAATATGGCTTTGTAAAAAGAACCCATCATCTTGTTCATAGTGCACACAAGTTAGTATTAGTGGCAAACATATCAAATATTTAAAAGTACAAGGCAGTCGTTACTTTCCATTTTGGTTTCAAGCTGCTACATGTTTCTTTATGTTATGCGTACACACATTTATATTTCTTTAGGTAGAATTGCAGGTTGTAGAGGGACGCAAAATTTAGAGAAACAACGAAAAACAATAATTATTGTCAATTTCTCTGTTTCTTTTTTTTACATATCTTTCGCCTACTTTGGGAAGTGCGTACGCACTCATCTTTCATTTCGGGCCCCACTCTTTCTACGGTTTCGACTTAAACATTGTGACTTTTAGGAATTAACAGGAGTTGCCGCGTCGGCAGATCTACCAAAAAGATTACGAGAAAATACATTTTTTTGCTTTTTAACTTGGTGACTTTATTTAAAAATTCTACCTTTGATACCGAAAAGTTTTGAACATTTGAGAGACATTTAGATCAATTTTAATTGTAATTCGGAAATCTAAAATGAGTGAAAACAATATATGCATACTCATACTCTAAAAGGAGCAAGTTCTATAGTAGTTGAAGTTCATGAATCAGGAGGATGGACATCAGGGATCAAATAGAAAACGTTTGGTGTAACCTGAAACGTGAAGTGTGCGTCTTTAAAACAAGTGGAATATGAAAAGTGAAAGTAAATCTAGATGCATATCGTTATTCACCAATTGCCGTAATTATACATAATATCTCTATGCCTTAGCATAGCCTTAATAATAATTAATTGATGAATATCTACGAGTTACACCTACACACTTGGAATGCTCACGTGCATAGAATACTTCAAAACAGCACAATAAAAAATTAAAGCACTTTTTCATAATATTTGTGCAGAAAACAGTACATACGATTTCTTAAACAATTATAATTTTTAAAAAACTGATTTTGAGATACAAACTCTTTGAACTCAAGGGTTTATTACCAATTTAGTCTTTCATGCTTGCTTTCGCGTTTGTTTTTTTGACCAGGCCGTTTAATGAATTATCTTTAATATTGTTAATCTGAAGGTTGTCCGATTGTATTACTAGCTAGTTGCACTCGAGAAGGATCAAATGGTTGACCTTTGAATGGGGATCCCTCAGCATCCCATGCTTTCCTCATTGTCTCTTCCAGTTTCTAAAAAGACAATCAACTCAACATTTAATAAAAGATCATTATAATAACTTTTCATGAAAGTTAATGTTGTTGTTGATTTTACCATTTGTTCAGTCGTTGGAAGTCCTTTCATCTTACGCTCCTCATTATACACAAGCTCGTGAATTTTTGCTTGGTCTTCTTCATGTAAATCTTCCATCGGTCTAACGGCTTCAATTTTAGTACGATCAATTACCTCCTCGCCCTCAAAGATGTGATCCCACCATCTACACAAAGCATTTTAAAACGAATAAATTAATGCTACAATAGTTATTACTTTTAAATTAAATAATTCAAATCCATTAGTAAAATTACCTTTCTCTTGCTTTCTGTAAACACATAAGGATCTCCTCTCCTGGATACAAACTCCAATACGATTCATCCTTGACTATCAAATGAGGAAGCTTCCAATCAACTACTACAGGTTCTGCAGCAGATGGAACTTTCACAGTAATTCGATCTCCCAAGATTTTCACCTCAAGGTCCCGTTTTGTCATAACCTCTTTCCCAACGGCAATGTGAACATCCAATTCCGTAATGGATTGTGACCATGAATACCTATCAGTTTTTCTTCCATTGTGACTATCCCAGAGATTATTAGACTTCTTTTCATCATCATCAGTCTTCATAGGTTTCGATGGAGTAGCTGCCTTTTGTGTCTTCGGTGAACTTTCCTTTTTAACAGAACTTTCCTTAGCATTTGAGGTCACAATGTCAACAGTTTTAACGGGTTCAGGCACTCGTACAGCGGATGAATCACTGGCAAATCCCATCTCCTTCCGGTAGCTTTCCCATTTCTTAAACTTTGAAATAATCAACTTTGCAGCGATGCCTGGAGGAAATCCTACTTGACCCCCTTCTGGAGGACTTTCTACGAAAAAGTCTGTTCTGTAATTAAAAACAAAAGTAAACTTCAAAATTCAAAAAGATAAGCTCTTTATCTATCTTTAAACTTACCGACGAGCTAGGAAGCTGAAAAAGCTGTCTATAAACGGATCAATATTTCCAGTGTTTTGTAAAACAGCTTCAAACGCTGCATCATTTCTGCTGTCATCCATGTCAATTACCTGATGCAAATGCTTAACTACTTCCGGAATTTAATTTAACTGCTTTTTGTGTATCCTTTTTGTATTAAATTTATTAGTGCTCATGTCCTTCTGTGTCTGTCCCTTCATCATTCATAACAAATTTCCTTGCTAGAAAAACATCAAATTTCAATGGATTTGTTCGCGCGGTTGGTGCAGCAAAACAAAAGGGATGAGGAGAGGAGCAGAAATCAGATGATCTGCAGCAAAACAGAGAACTGAACGGACAAGAAAGATGTTTTTGTACCTTTTTGGGACTGTCACCTCTTTGTCTGTCAATCGTAAATTTATAAATAATTTTTAACTAAAGTTTAATTCAGTTATCAAATTAAAGTAGATATTTAGTTGACCAGATCATCAAAAGCACGCAAAATGGATGAAAGTGAAATTAGTGAAGTTGTGGACTTGGTGCATTCCCTAGTTCTTCAAAGCAGGTAAATTTTTAAAAGGATTGGAAACTTTGAGCATACAATTTATCCTGATGTTAACTTTTGTTTTTATTTTTATTTACAGACCTACCTCTTCCCCCTCCAATCCATTTGCAGTTGAAGAAATTCTACCTGAGCCACCTTCAAAACTTACTGTGAAATCTGTACCTGCATCCCCCTGTAATCTAAATAGAAGCCAAACCATTCCTGTTCGGAAGAAAGTTGCTATAAAATCTGCTCCTTTGAAGCCACCAGACATTGGGAATTTATCGTTGTTTCCATCCGTGGAGGAGTCAGTGCTTCAAGAATCTACTCATAAACGGGTCCCGTTAAAGACCAGCAGTGCCGTTGTCAATAATGGAACATGGGATACACAGAATAGTAAACTCACAAATGGTGCTAGCCAAAGTAATTTTGAAGACGATGGGGGATTTCCAACACTAAGCTCTGCGTCGTCTACAACAAAAGCTGATCTAGATAGGGATAAAAAGTTGAAGACTCTGGAAGCCAAGTTAACTGGTCCATTGGGTTTGCATAAGGATTCAATACCTGCAGTAGATAATACTCGTAGAGCGTCAATAAATGATCTTACTCCTAGTAGGAAAACTCCAAGATCGGCAAAATTATATTCAGAGCTCAACTCCGAACGGTGTCAAAAATTGGATGCTTTGGCAGAGAAATATTCAAAGTCGCTTGACCTAAATCAGTGCAGAAGTATTTTGGACGAGTTGGAGTTCATTTTTCAGCTTTTTAACTCGAATTGCCCAGTAACGGTACCAGAAAATTCAACAAGGAAAGAGAATGAACCTTCACTTTTAAATTCTTCAGCAGAACAAGCTTATTTCGTTATAAAAATTGTAATGAACCAGTTGGACAAATTGTTTATTTCAATGCCTCTTTCCATCGTGCAATTAATAATTGAAAACTACAAACACAAAATTCCTAAGACGGTTAGAAAGCACTTGGAAGACTGGGCAAATTCACAGAAAGATTTACGAAGGAATATTCCTCAACCAATTTCAAATGACCCCATTCCAATTGATTTGGCCAAAACGGTGACCTTCAAAAGTGAGAAAGACGGACGTGCTAATTTCCTTCATCAGACTGACTTCCACAATTTTTGCAAGCAAAGGGATATATTTTATTCTATCAGAGAAAGTTGGTCTAATACGGGTAATAATGATGGAAATCATTTGCAATCCACCGGAGGTGGTGTAATTACTGATCGAAGCAGGGCAAGAATGAGCTTTCCACCTGTGCAACCTCAAAGTGGCAGTAGTTCTTCACAGAAATTCACAGATCCTTTTCCCTTGAAAGTTCAGTCAATGTTTCAAATAAATCAGAGTCCAACTAATCTGTTCCATATGGCTTCGCTATTCGTATCTCATTATCTACTGGAGGCAAGAGCTTTGGAAGTAGGGGGAGTCCCGAAGGATGATAACATGAAGGAATTTTTCCAATCAAATCCAATGAAACTTTTGCAGCTGAACAGTAGATTTTCTGCAACATCGTCAGAGACACTGGAAAATGAAAGTTATTCCAATTTTTCATTTAGAAAACAGTTTCTCCTTGCAAGCTCAAGCAAATTTGTGAGACACGTTGTAGATCGACTAGTAGTAGAGATAACAAAGGTATAAAGAATTTATCATGATATCATCTTACAAAAAGAAAACGTTTTAATTTTTAATATCTTGATTTTTTGTGCAGTTGGAAGCCAGGCTAGATGAGTTAGACGCTGCCGATCCAAGCCAAATTTGTCGCATAATTAAAGACAATATTCATCTGGCAAGACTCTTGGGCTATGCAGAATGTCTTCCATACACATCAGATGAAAAGAAACAAAACCAAAATGTGTCAATTAACAGCATTGAAAAGGAATCTGTGATGAGAGAACATATCCTTTTCCGGAGTCATCAAATTCCTCCAATATCGCTCCAAGATTTTTTGGATAATGCCGTAAAATTTGGAAAACTGACAGCATCCTGCCCTTGGATTATTGAGTACCTGTTGCAATGCGATTCGATCACTCTAATTTTACCTTCATACAAATCCCTTATGACTTCGTTAATATCTATCTACAAAACCGTGTTATCCCAAAACAATTCAAATCGATCGTCAACCCTGAGCAAACTATCAAAACCTAACAAAAATTTTCTTAGATTTTATTTTGGCTTATTGTTCTCCTCAAAGAACTTTCCAGATGGAATACTTGCACAACTAAGATCAGGAGAATATGATGCAGATATCCCTTCGTATGAAGAAAGTTCTATAAGTCACAGGATTCTTGTTGATTGTGCTGAGGATTTTGGGAATAGCTTGATTGAATTTTCATTTGAGGAATGTTTCAATCGACTTAAAAGAATTCTCAATTGGGGAAAACTGGAGGTGTCTAATACAGCAATTACAGGTGACATTCGATATATTCGCCCCATTCCAGCTTCTGATAAATCATCGAATGCAACAATAATATCCTCAAAAGTGGTTAGCAAAGAGAAAAAATTACAAATGCAATTAGAAGCAACATTTTTCGAATTATATTCTCCTTCCGTGAAACGCAGTGTGGATTTTATTTCGGAACGCATTGCTTCAACTTTTATATCAATAGCCAAAAATAAATTGTTTCCTACCTTAAGAACTACTTTAGCAACTCAAAAGATATTCGGTGTGAGAGCAGCAGAAAAATGTAGAGCTAAACTTAAAGAAGAAATGAATAAATACATAACAGAAAAGTGCTGCTCTTGCATAAAAACGTTTCTCGAACCTAGTGTGACTGTTGGCGTTTTAACAATTTGTCAACGCATTGCTGTTCGGAAGGCCGAAGAAACTGGTGATGAGTGGATACAAAATTACATAAATTCAGGTAACATAAAATTATGTGCATTCTACAACGGAAATTGTTGATTTCGTGATTAGGTTTAATACAAATCTTCTATTTATGATCTTTTTAGGCATGTTTCCAGAAATCGCGATAGAGAACGATCTTTCAAAACCAGCAAAAGCATCTACTGCAACAACGTGTAACACTCCCGTCATCCCGGAAGACCCTCCATTTGAAGTCTTAATTTTGATTCACAGGATGCTAAGAAAACTAGAATCAGGGGAGAAAGTTGATCCACAACTAATCGATAAGATTTTATCATGCCAAAATTTTACCCACGCACCTTGGTCCTTTATTCCCTTGGTCGATTGGGGAATTAGCCTAATAGTACATCAGCCTCAAGCCTTAAATTCAGCAAGAATGAGACAAATGGTGAATGTATGGAAGCCCTTATGGAACCCAAATGCAAGCGTGATTAATTCGCGTAATTTAATGCTCTTAATGCACTCAAACAATCCAAGGGACAGTTGGATAAAATTGGGAACCCTATCAGAACTTCTTATTAGTGAAGGAATGCTGGAGGCAGCAGATCTGGAACAACAATGTTTTGCATTGTTACGAGAATATTGGCCAGATGAAGTTCACAAAAGAATATCTGAATTTTTAACTATTGTTTTGGATGCATTCCAAGAGAAATCCGAATGGAATAGTGAAAGTGCACAAGTGTTAGACTGGGTTGCATGGCTTTGCTCGGGACAGCCCGATCAAGACTGATTGACTTCATTATTAGAAAATCTGACTTTGGTTTACTTATTTTAAGCCCATGTTTGGTAAACTTTATTACTACAATATTATTAGATGCCTTGGATAATATTAATATTGATACTGCACTGGTTTAATACCAGAAAAAACAACTAATACAAGCCATTTGGATTTATTTATTACGATTTATAACGTATTTATTTATTATGCCTATTTATAGAAATATAAAATATATCTTATACAAACTACGCACATGTAGTAAAATAACAATTAAAATCCCAAAATAGATACAACTTCTTCCTGATTTATTATTGAACTTTCACCTTCATCTTGATTACTTGGTGGCATACTCTCCTTATCGATGTTATGACATTGGTCCTTATTGAATGCAGCATCCGAATTTGATTCTAATTGTTGATTAGAGTGATCGGTAGAATTTACACCTCCAGCATTGTTCCCAAATAATAATGAGTCAACATATTTTCTCAATGCATTGTTTGATATTTTCCCTTTCTTATTAGGGTTTCCTTTAATGTATTTGTCGCGGAGTTTGTTATAAGGTTTGCCCAAATGAACACAATCAATGTGACGTCTTAATGATTGAGAATTGGCGAAGGTATCATTACAGAGCATACATTTTGGCTTAATATCATCTGGACTTTCACCATGTTCTTTCTTCATATGTCTGACATATGCATGCTTAGAACTAAAGACTTCTTTACAGTTTTTACATGTATACCTCGTATTCTTTTCATTTTCCCACAAATATCTGTGTTTGGCCTTTATATGGCGAAGTTTTATTGTTGTTTCAAAGAATGTTTCATCACAATATTTGCAGGTCAAACTACTACTTCCAGGATGAAATTTTCGGATATGTTCACTAAGCTTTACATGACTGTAAAAACCTTGAAAACATCCCTCATGCGTACACGTCCACTGTTGCTTGTCATGTGTGCTCATATGCCTAGTAAGATCCTGATTATCTTTCGCAGGATAAGCACATATCCCGCACAACAAAGTGATTGTGCTTTCACCGCCATCGCCGCTGCTTGCAATATTCAACTTTTCTTCAACAATATTTTTCTTGTGAAATGATTGTAAATGGAGTTGCAAGGACCAAGCTCTAGAGAAATTCATGCTACAATCTTTGCAAGTAAATGTAGTTTTGGATGAACTGTATTTCTTGATAATAAATTCGCCATATTTTGGATCTACTGCCAGCATTTTCTTGAATGCAGGATCATTTTCAAGTGATTCAGTTTCTTTCAGCACAATAGGACCTTCCTCAGTCCCCTCAGTTTCGTTTGGTGTATATAATAGTTCAACGAGTTCACCTTTCACAACCTTATGCACAACTGGCATAGATTCAGCTTCAACCGAGCCTTCGGTTTTTGAATTTGTTACTTCATGCTCTTTCGTTGTGTTGATTTTGGCATTTGAAATCTTCAACTCGGAATATGTCAGATATTTGGGGTTTCTAGGTTTATAGAGTGGTGCCTTTCTAATAGTTGAATTCAAACTTTCGATTCCACGATCTTGCTGTTTGTGAACTCGTAACATATGATTAAACAAGGTCTTTCTTCTGGAAAATGTCTGGTCGCATAAACTACAAGAGACACTAGCGGCTGACCGGGCAATTTCGTCGTGGAGAACACTATGCCGCTTCAAATTGTAATTGCTATTGAACTTTTTCCTACATCCTGGGAACTTACAGACAAATGGATTATTCTCCAAGTGCAAGTTAAAGTGACGACGTAGATTTTCTCTTATTGTGAATGCTTTGTCACACACTGGGCATTTAAATTTACTAATACCGTTTGAATTGATGTTGTCATCAGTAGTTGTGTTTTTAGAGACAACTTTATCATTGTTGTGGCATCTAATTGCATGCATTGTAACGGTGTCTTTATAATCACTGGAATATGGACAAAGTTGACACCTGAACAGTTTCCTTGTTATATGGTTGGGCCCTAATTGATTTTGATGGTCTATCCTTAAATGTTTAACGAAAGCGCTCATATTTTTTTCGAAATCTTTTTCACAATGAGGACACTTTAAATTGAATAAGCTATGTGCATCATCCTGATGTTTCTCAATTTCTTTCAGAGATGAGCCTCTGAAGTTTAAGCAAAACTTGCAGTGAAAGTATGGATCCCTAAAGTAATGCGCCTTGTTGTACTTCATTAATAATGTTTGGTCCTCAAAACAAGGGGAATGAATTTTCTGCTTTTGATCTACAGTATCATGTCTTACAAGATGAAGGCGCAAGTATTGTGAATTTAAATGCAGACTACTGCAGCATGACAAAGGACACTTTAACAATTTTCCAGTTTCATCGGGATGATCGCTCAATATGTGCTCGACGACTTTTACAGAAGTAAGGAAGACATCGCCACAATAGTCACAAGGCAAAGAGACTTCTCTCTTACTTTTTTTACAGTTCTGTATCTTCTTTTTCATGCTTGGCTTTCCCTTCGTAGGTTCATCTGCTTTCTCTTCATGTGCAGGAGAAAATTCTTCATCGTTGTCATAAGATGTTGCTGGTCTTCCCCGTTTGTTCCCTTTCTTCGGTTGACCGTCATTGAGATCAACTTCAAACTCATCCATAATTTGCTTCAGCTTTACTGCAGCCCTCAGTCTACATTTCCGAGTTGGTCTCCGGTACTCCTGTTCTAATCCCATGGCATTCCGATCTATGACATAAAAATACTAATTTCAATACTGTTCATGGTCAACCATTTAAATAAAGGTAAAGAATGATGTCCGTCTGTACCATGTGCTGTAGCTCTGGACATTTCTTCACATTTGTCAACAGGAATTACTTCATCATAGCCCTTGAGAAATTCCGGATCAATTTGATTCCTTACCAGAGGAACAAAACACTCCGTAATAGTTACTTTCTGTATCGGCAGCATTCCACGTCTTCTCCTGTTGTCGCCACATCTATTCAAAATAAAATGGTCATCTCTCATTAGCATGACTACAACAGCTAATAATTTGCCAAGTTCATACCCTCCATCCCCAACGGTTGACTTTGCTCCCTCCAACTCTTCCTCGGAATGTAACTGAACATGTTTTTGAACTTTAAACAAGTCTTTAAACAAAGACTTGCACACCAAACACTGAAAGAAATCGGTGGAAGAAGCCATGTTCCCTATTTTAACTTCATAGTTTGTATAACTTTCTCCTTAACTTTTAATTAAATATATTATTTTCTTTTGTTATGAGCGGAAGTGGTAGAAAATTATAACCAAACTGTGTGCAAGCTTGGTACACGCGCCATATCAGCTGTTTTTGTGGTGTATGTACCTCTCTCAAAGGGTTTGTATCTGTCAAAAAGGGAAAAATGCACTCGCTTTTTATCAGAACAACATTGCGCAAGGAGCACAGTTTTGGCAGTTGCTTTTGCGTTGTTTGCTTGCACCACAAAAGTGCTTAGAAAAAACATGAGCAGGAACGAACTAGAAAGATTTCAATCTCAAAAACACTTTCCTTCCTTTCTATATCAAATTTTATCTTTTGAAACTAATTTTTAACAAATTTATTAAAACTTAAATTTGGTTAGTTATATAACGTTTTTAAATTAACGTTTTTGAACTTTTGAATAAATTGAAACGAGGAAGAAACCATTACTTCATTGAAATTAGATTGGAGCTAGTTAATTACTCAGAAGGAGAAGGGGCTCTGTTTAATGGTAATGATTTAAAGTTAATTATAATTTTAATTGTTCTGATTAAAAGTAGTTTATGTTTAAATTGAGCTTTATTTTGACATTTACAGGTAAACAGAACGGAGCCTACTATTACAGGATAGATATTGTAGTATTTAGTGAACATAAGGTGCAGAAGGGTGGGTAGCCAGAATGGAGCAGGTATTGACAATTGGGGAGGGTGGAAATAGTGGAATTCTTCGACAAGCAGGACAAGAAATAACCGCAATGATGGTTCCGGTTGGCCCTACTACACCAACGGGGAAGCATATAATTTTGGCGGGCCCGACAGCACCCTTACCTTCTGAAAGAACTGTGGCAATTAAAAGAACGCAGTTTAACGCGGAGCCTTTGGATCTCATTTGTGAATGGATGGACTGCAGGTTTCGGACAATAAGTATTGAAGTTTTTATGAGTCATGTGGCCGAGCATGTACCAGGCGTCGAGATAAATCTTCAGGATCCTAAGGATTTAGAAGTTTTACTGTATTGTCGTTGGCAGTCTTGCCCTTGGAAGACGGATAAGCAATCAGAGGATCTTCAACGTCATCTTTATCTTCATGCTTATCACACTAAATTGAAGTGTATTGGGACTAACACAAGGAATAGAGCTGGATCTATTTTGGAGTGTAAGGCGGATCCAGAAACTCGTAACATTTTACCTGATTTGGCTGAGAATCTCGTCTGTGGTTGGAATAATTGCTCACAAATGTTCATTAACATTCAGTCATATTATGACCACATTAAAGCACACTGTGAGGATAATCCTAAGGGGAAATCTGTTGAAGGTGGAGTGAAATGTCTTTGGGGTGACTGTACTAGCACCTTTGTGAACATAACTAAATTGAAAGAACACATGAGGAGTCATACTCAAGAGAAAGTTTTAGCCTGCCCTACTTGTGGGGGCTTGTTTTCGAATAGAACTAGATTTTTTGATCATTGTAAAAGACAAATCATGGAAGCTGATGCGTTAAACTTTGTTTGTGATGTTTGTATGAAAGCCTTCTCTACTGCCAGACTTCTTCGTGATCATATTCGTTCTCATATTAATACTTACAGATGTCCTCATTGTGAAATGTCTTGTTCGTCTCCTTCTGCCTTGAATTCTCACATTTTGTATCGCCACAAATCCGACAGAACTTATCCTTGTCAACATTGTTCCCACTCTTCTAAAACATACAGTGACCTTGTGAGACATGTAAAAATTCATAGTAAACCTGTGTATGAATGCGAAGAGAAAGATTGTAGCTTCGAAGCAAAATCAACCACTTCTTTAACAAGACATTATGAGAAGGTTCATGGGATGCTGGATCCAGCGCGTTACCGGTGTCATATTTGTGATAAGAGATACAACAGAGGAAATGACTTGACAAAGCATCTTGTGAAAAAGCATGAATTGCAATTACCCAGTGGACATCCCAGATTTAGATATAAAATTCACAACGATGGATATTTTAGATTGTTGACACTACGATATGAAAGTTTAGACATGGGACCGGCTGGTACCGAAGAAGGAATTCATTTAGAACAGTCTTTAAAGGTTGCGAACATTTTGCCACATGATTAGAAGTTCTGTAAACAGTGAAAGCGACTGTTAATATTTTAAAACAAACTAATTATTATTTTATTTAAATATATTCGAGTTGGAAGTAAAGACCAAGCATAACACAGTGTGTTCTCTCTAGAAGTAGTTGTAACCTTTACTCTTTTTTAATCTCAACCATCCGAATCTTATGTTTTGTGCGGAATGATAAAAAATTGTAGGAAAACGTATAGAATAAATTATACCTAAATAGCTTTTTAGTTTCTCTGTACCTTTTAATATTGTAGCTAATTAAATGTTTTAACTTTAATAAATACGCAAAAAGATTTATCAAATGAAACAAGAATCTATTTGACTTATTTATTTAGATATTTAAATGTTAAATGACTATCAACAATAAAACATGTTTTATGATACATACAATTTCATAACTCAAAGAACATGAATTTATAAATAAATCATTAATGATTCATACTGCATATACCCTACTAAAACTAAAACTAAAGATTCCCTTCTTTATTCCGATAGTAATTCCGAATCTAAAGTTGGTTGAGCTGCCAAAATCCCCTGAGCCTTATCTAGTCTGTTCACAACGAAATTAGTAGTATCAATAAATCGCTGAACGCAATTAACCAAACACGATTGAGACTTTGAATCTAATTTTGTTGATGGCTTCTCCACGCATAAATCCCAGCATCGCTCAGTCAGTCCATGAACCAGGTGCTAAATATAGCATTAAAATATCACAATTAATTAACCTCTGAGAAATATAAAAATGTAATCTAATTTGCAAATGTTTTTAAAAACTTACCTGATAACGCTGCTTCTGTGTCTCCATTTCGATGAAATTCTGGAGATGGGCATCCTTCTGAATATCGATACTCATTTTGAAACTCAATTAAATTTGCCAATAGTTTAAACTTGCTAAAACCTGATCAAAACAAAAAAACACATTTTCAATTATATGTCTGGAACTCACAAACAAACTAGCATAGTATTTAAATAATTATTTTTCATTTTTAGATTTTGGATTAATGTAATGCGATCAATTAATGTAATGTGTTTATTTCCAAACTTTCACTCTACGTTAATTCATACTTACAAGGAAACACCGGTCCGGGTAGATCACCAAAATTGCTGGAACAAAGTTAATTGATAGGAAAGTCCAATAAGTTTAATTTTTACAGCTGAGGCGCATAAAATTTATCAAGAAATAGGTGAAAAGCACATGCCAAAGTGTGTGTCCGGTCCAATATAAAATGTAGATGAGAACTTCTATGGAAGAATATATTTTGTATGCCTATAAATATGCCTACTACACAGCAAGCAACCTTTGATAGATTCAATTGGAGTATGTGTACGGGAACGGGAACGAGCGGCATATAAATGGAAAGAAAGCTTGCTTAACAAAGTATTTTAGCATAAAATATTTATATCATATCAAGAGCAAAATAATAACATTTTGTATAAATCTTCGTGATTTAAAATCTTATGAATATTCTGTATATGATTTGTTATTCGTAGTTTGAAATGGATATTTCGCAATGTCATCTCCACTCTTCATGAATTATCGAATGAATCAATGAATCCAATCCACCGACTCTTTGTTTCACTGATTATATGTCTTTTACGTAAATAGATTTTATTACAAGAATCTTGTACGCAAGTGTAATTGCTGACGACTGAATAATTGCTTTGCAATTCCTTACCTCAACACTAGCACTAGAACTTTTAATAATGCTATAATATTTTATTGTCTATGTATTGTTGTTAAGTTTGCCACAGAAAACAACTATCAACGGAGTTTATTGCTTGAGACATTGTTAATGATTAATTAATGACTAATCCACATGCCGATTAGTTGTTGGGTTTTACATATTTATGACCATGGACAGTCTAAATATATAGCCCGTTTAAAGATTTAATAAATGTCGCTTTTATAATTATTAAATCAAAATGGTGCAAAGTAGAATCTACGGAAGGTGCCTTCTGTCCATTATACCGGTATTACTTATCGGATTTGTCAGTTGTTCATCCGAGCCAAGTCAAAATACATGGGAGTGGGAAATTTATGAATTGATTGAGCAAAGATATCCTCAGCAAAGTGATTATCCCAATGTAACAATAGTTTACTTTCACTCTATTGATGTCTCTGAAACGGCCCAGAACGAAGACAGTGCTGACATTCAACCCCAAAGCTCTAAAATTACGTTATTTGACACTCTGAGGGAGACATTGAAAGTGAGATGGAATTTGTGGAACCAGCCTATTTCAGATTTTAATGGAGAGGAGTTATGGAGGCTCTTTACTGGAGACAAGGATGCTCAAAACTTGGCTCAAGAGTTGAACAATGACGAATTGGAAATGTTGTGGGTTTGGATTTTCCAATCTGTAACCGAGGACTTTGCAAAGTTTGAAAGGTTTTACAAGCAAGTTGTACTTGTAACACAATTGGGCTGGAGAAAGTCATTGTACGAGCTGATGAAATCTCGATACGAAAGTGGAAATATAACTATTGCCAATAAAGTATTAACTGTAAGTAAATTTGATGAATCGGAATTAGATGACGAGGAAACACCAACGCCTTCTAAAAAGCAAAAGAAAACTGTAAAAGGACCGGATGATAACACAATCAGAAAATTTACGAAAACTAAAGCGGGTTTGCTAGCAAAGTGGAATATTACACAAGTGCATCAAGAAAATTTAGCGAATGAGTTTTACGAACAAAAAGTTGATGAAGAAAGACAAGACCTTTTAAAAGATTGGTCGGAGTGGGATTTGGAACTTTTAAAGGTTTGGATCCAACAAACTATCACCGAGGATTTTGCAAAATTTGAAAGATTTTTCTGGAAAATTGTCCAAATTGACGTGAAGTTCAAAACTGAAATTTTAAAATTGATTGAAACTTCGTACGCCCAACGAAACGGACCCGACTACCAAGTTGAGATTGTCAAATTTAACGAAGATGCATTGAAAAACGATGAAAGTGTGTCTACAGAAAGAATTAGGAAGTTAAATTCTGCGAAGAAAAGCTTGAGGGAACGCTGGCAATTGGATAAAATTTCAGAGTCTGGCTTAAACAATATTTCTCGAAATTATTTTATTAACAAGTTAAATGAAGATGAGTGGGCTCAACAACTTGTTTGGAATTGGCCTAAAGATGATATTGAAATTTTGTGGGTTTGGTTAATGGTGACTTTCTCCAATGATTTTCAAAAATTTGAAAATATTTACCGTAAAACTGTTAGATTTACTATGAAAGGTTGGGAAAAGCGTGTTTACATGTTGCTGAAATTAAAATTTAAAAATGGACAAATTCCAGGCTCAAACATAATAAATGTTGATATTTCAACTTTCAAACCGTCAAGCTTTCACCAAAACTCGAAAGTAAATGTAAAGCAAGCGAACTTATTCGTGAAACTCAGAAAGTCTTTTCGAATGAGAAGGGGGATGAGGGAAAGCGATTTCTTGACAGATTATCTTGTCGACCAGATCGCAACGATGGAAGAAGAGTATCAGCAAGTGATAAAGAAAATGTTGAAAAAGGAGTTGACAATTTTGCTTACTTGGATATATCAGGATGTAACAGATAACTACGTAAAATTCCACAGTTTTAGTTCAAACGTAGTCATTATAGAAAAAGACGGTTGGGAGGACAGTACCTTTGAACTGTTGAAAGAAATTCATGACAATGATCTTCAACATATGAAAATTGTATATCATCCTTCAATTAACTATGTAATAGAAGGAATTTACGACGATTTTGGCAAAGATAAAATTATACTTGAAGAGCGTAGACAGACGTTTACGGGAATTCGCAAGCATTTGCGAAATTCATGGAGTGCAAAGGAGCAACAATTACTAAAGTATGAATTAGATGAATTTCGGGAAATGATTAGCCGTGATGTTAAAGTCACATCAGTTGTCAAACGCTGGCCAGAAGAAGAGGTAGAACTTTTATGGGCATTTACCATCCAGTTTGAACAAGAAGATTTCAAAAAATTTGAATCTTTATATTGGAACATAGTAAAAATAACTAGGAATGGTTGGCAAACAAATGTATTTAACTTATTAAAGTTAATGTATGACAATGAAAAAAATTCTCACGTTAAAATCCAAGAGCCTGACACTACCATCCAATCTAAGCAACAAAAGTTTGAAGGAGATGACCTTGACAAACAATTGAATTCAATTCAAAGAATGAAAGGAGAGGGAATGATTTTCTTGCGAATTTTAGTCCGTAAAAAGTGGAATTTAATTGGAAATGTGACGCCCAGCATAAATGAGCTGGAACAGGAGCTAGACCAGGATGAAACTGTACAGAACTATTTAGAGAAAAATTTTGATGATGATTTAGACCTGTTTTGGTTATGGATCTTGCAAAACGTTCTCACAGATTTCTATCAACTTCAAAGACATTTCAAACTGGTCGTAGAAAAATATAATCCGCAATGGAGAAAAAATGCGTTTAAACTTATTTCAGAAATATTCAAAAATGAAAATGATTTTGATATTATTCATCCTCAATCTTTCGAGTCGGAAGAAGAAAGCAAATTAGAAGAGCAAGATCGTGATAGTGAAAATGCTATGTTGGAAAAGTTACGCAACACGATCAGATTAAAATGGAAAGTAATTAAAATGAAAGAATTTGATTTTGATTATTTTGAAACTAGACTAGCTTCCAACAATGTTACTCAAAGCAAACTAACGAATTTCAATGAAAAGGATAGAAAAATGATTTGGCTTTGGATATTCCTTCAAGATGCAGTTAAATTTAGTAAATTCAAAGCATTTTACTTAAAGATAGTTAAAGATAAGATTGTGGGAGAAACGAAAGATAGTGAGGAAACAACTTCAAAATCAAGACCAAAACCATTTCCAATGGGACGTGGAATGGGGGTGTTTGAAGATTCTACTGATCATTCCACAACCGAGAAAATGGATGAAGCACTAACCTCTACAACAGCGCCCTGCCCTGTTTGCAAGAGTACCAATATTACAAATATTATTTCTTCAAGTTCTCAGAAAAATGATACCTCAAATCCAAAGAAAAAAGCAAGACATTATGCCCATTCCAAAACTTCTCAGTCTTCGTACCAATCAAAATCCGGGTCCAAGTCATCAAACTCTTCAACATTATATTCGTCGTATGAATATAAATAATTCCAATGGATAGATGGTAGATCACAAAACAAATATTTTTAATTTTTCAATGTTAAATGTTACATAATGTTACACTGTTACAAATGTCATAATTGAATCAGTAAAAAATTGCGTGTGCGGATTAACATAAATAAAACATACAGATACAACGAGAGAAGGCCAAGCTCGTAATTTATAAACATGTTTTCCTTGTCCATTTGATCTTTATCGTTGTTTTAAACGACTTTGTCACTGTACGCGTCACTACTAACTTTGCGACTTTTCAATAAGTTGTTCTGGCAGGACTTTATGAATATATGAATCATATGAAAGTAAAGATCACATACCTAAATTAGGCCACTAATTTATGTCTGCCTCTGCCGTGTCTGTCATATAGTCATTGGCATGAGTGTTTAAAACGAATTCTGTGAATCCTCAAACAGATTTTCATATTTAAATATTCATACATATTGAATAAATAAAAGCTATTTTAAGATCGGATTGAATATATTATGCTTCTGGAACTTGGATTTGGTCAACATGGATTGCGATTCATGCGTAAGCTGTTATTACCATTTAGTATTACATTATATCTTAAACAATTCTAACCCTCTTGCCTCTTACAAAAAAGTATGCGGTGCACATTTTTCATCAATCATATGGAATATTTTTTCGCTTACGACAAGACCTAAACGATTTAAGTTCCTCATCAAGGCTTTCTCACTTAAATTTAATTCCATCCAATTGTTTTAAAATGGACGCACGCAATGTACTAGGAAAGGTTAAAAAAGTTATTTCATCAAATGCTTTACTAACAGGGACCCTTATAGGAGCTGCAACGGGTTTTATTTTAGGTAAAGTTGAAACTTTAATTAGTACTTCAGAATTGCTGTCGTATATACTATAGTTAGTTGGAACTAATAATAATTTGCTAAAATCTTTTACATGTGTAGGCTTTCTCCTCAAGCCGCTCCAAGACAATGTCATCGTAAGGTCTCTGGCAGGATACCCAGGGGAGCTGTTCATGCGAGCTCTTCAGCTTCTTATTCTTCCGCTTGTGATATTTAGATTAATTGCAGGTAAATATTGTAGAAAGTACGAAATAAAGCATTAACATCTGCATAGATAAATTTTTTGCCAACTCTACATAATAGGCTCAGCAAGCATTAATGTAAAAACAAATGGGAAAATTGCGTTGAGAACATCTTCCTACTTTCTCATTACTTCCCTTTGCAATGCCATATTTGGAGCTTTCTTGGCTGTCACCATTCATCCGGGAGATAGCTCTATTAAATCTGCATTGCAACCTGTACGATTTCAGGCTGCTGAGAATAGGAAAAACACTCTGCTTGACAATTTCTTGGATTTGGGGAGAAATGTCGTTCCCAAAAACTTGTTTGCAAATTTCTTTGAAACGGTAATTAAGTCCAATTAAAAATTTATAAGTACTCTTTTTTAGAGAAATTATTGATTTTATATTTTTGTACATTCAAGACATTAACCTTATATACACAAAATGAAGAAACTGGCGATTACATTCGCAGTGTAGGATCAAGGTGAAAGTTTCATTTTACCCCATTTTGTTTATAAAAAATATTTCATTAATGTTGTGTAATTCTAAAAACAGACGAGGAGTGAACGCAATTGGAATTATATTTTATTGCTTGCTCTTTGGCACTGTGCTGTCATTACTGGAGGAAAAAGGGAAAGCATTATTAGACATGGTGAAAGCAATAGATCAAGTTAATACCAAGACAGTATCTGGATTAATATCGTAATATTTTTATTCGTGATAATTTTCAAACTTTTGGAATTGAGTAAGCAGCATTGGCAGTCATATAATTTCTATTTTTTAATAAGCTTAACACCATTTGGAGTGACAAGTCTGATATGTGCAAAAGTGTTGGAAGTGGACGATATAGGGAAAGTGATGTCCTCCTTGTTAATCTTTATAATGACTGTGACTATTGGAATTTTAATTTATCAGTTTATTATCCTGCAATTGTTATATTTTTTGCTGATTCGGAAAAATCCTTTTACATTTTACAAAAGTATTCTACCTGCCCTTGTCACAGCATTTGCCATAGATTCGTCGTAAGCGTTTACTTAATTTGACCGCTCATAAGAGTTTGAGTATCAGGATTGTTTTCTATTAAAAATGGTTAACGTTTTCTAGGAGTGCTACCCTTCCGCTCACTTTAAGATGCTTGAAGGACTTTGGAATAGATAACAGAATAGCTAACTTTGTTGTTCCGATTGGTGTCGTTTGTAATATGGACGGAACTGCTTTGTTTCAAGCAGTTAGTGCAATTTTCATTGCCCAAATGAATAACATTCCTTTAGCAGTTGAAGATTACGTTACAATTTGGTAAGACTAAAAACAATCCCAATAATGTAATCTGAATAGGAATATAAAAATGAATAACCGCTTTTGAATACCTTAGTGTAACGGCTACGGCTGTATCCATTGCCGCCGCAGGAGTTTCTGCATCGCTTATACTTATGCCAATTGTATTAAACAGTATTGGAGTTCCTACACAAGATATTGGACTACTTTTTATGATAGACTGGCTTTGGTGAGCAGTTTTATTTAATTGTATTTCAAATAGAGTTTTAATAACTTAAACTTTCTAACTGAAACAGTGACCGAATTAGAACGACAAACAACACCGTTGGAGATTGCTATGCTGCAGCATTTGTTGAGCACTGGTCCAAATCAGAGCTAGATGGAACAACAGAGAAAGCTCCGGAAACTACACATGAAAACAATGTCAGTATTTCTGATAGAGAACAAATTGACGTAGAAAGTGCTATTTCTTGTAAAATACCAAATGACAATGAAAAGTAATTTTATATCTCTATCATTATAAACAATAATCTCTGTATAATAATAAAAATAAAAACTCTTTCATTTTATTTTTCATGAAATGTCACAGTCACAACATACAAATATATCATACTACTCTGGACAATTTCATATTAAAACAATATTACTAATAAACAAATTAATGTTTCATTTAATTTAATGGGTTGAAGGTCAATTTACAAGTATGTATGCAAAATAGCCAGTGGATATTTGCGTTAAACATCGCTTTACTAATGAAACATTTCATTCATTCATCCCAGTTAATCATACCAATTTTGCCTTATGCTTTCCAGATTTAAAGTTAAGATAAATAAATACATTAATTAGGCACATAGCAATGTTATCATTGGCGAATTTAGAGCTTAGTTAAATGCTTCCCTCCTCGGTGTACCAAAGTGAGGGTCATGAGATTCTGTTATGTTGAGTGGTATTCAGCGGTACTGCGATTACTAGGAATATTACAAGTGTAGAAGTCCAAGCACATGTGCCACTTTACTAATTTATGCCAATCCAAATCAAATTGGCTTTGGATTTAATTAGCAAGATGGATATAAGAAAAGTTGCACAGAAAGTAAAACAACTACTTTCTTCAAATAAAATATTAACTGGAACATTGGTAGGAGTAGCTTCCGGATTTTGCTTAGGTTAGTTTATTTTTCCAGTGAATTCTTGTACATGACTTATTACTTTGCCTAAAATTTGTATCAATTAATTAAGGATTTATACTCAAACCTTACCGAAATAATGATGCGGTTCGTTCACTGGCTCGATACCCTGGAGAGCTCTTTATACGAGCACTTCAACTTCTCATTCTTCCATTGGTTATATTTCGATTAATGGCAGGTAACTTGTTGATTAAAATCGAAAGCTATTAAACAGAATCAAAATCTGATTTAGTCTGCATGTCAAGGTTTATCCAGTATTAATATAAAGACAAATGGGAAACTTGCTTTGAGAACTTTCGGCTACTCTGTCACTACCTCAATGGGAAATGCCATGTTTGGAGCGTTATTAGCTGTCATCATACACCCCGGAGACAGTTCTATCAAGTCCGATTTGCAATCCCAATCTATACTCACCTTTCGTACATCTGCCGAGGATAAAAAGAATACGTTGGTTGACAACTTTTTAGATTTGGGAAGAAATACCGTTCCAAACAATTTGTTTACCAATTTCTTTGAGACGGTATATTATGTGATATTATCCAAAATGATAATTTTTGCAGTTCTATTAATTTAAAAAATTGTTTGCCTAAAAATATTATGCTTACTTGATAGACAGTCACAAAATATACATACAATGAAGACATCAATGAGTACGTTCGAAGCATTGGAACTAGGTGAAAATCAAATTGCAAAAATTACTTTGATTTTAAAAATATTAGTTATAAAATTGATAACAAGAATGAATTTGCAGACGGGGAGTCAATGTCTTTGGAATCATTTTTTTCTTCATGGTTTTTGGAAGTGTACTCTCAATGCTTGGGGAGAAAGTTAAATCACTGCTAGACATTGTGAAAATTGTGGACCTTGTAAATACGAAAACTATTTCAGGATTATTACGGTAATTGTTGGAATAATATATGTTTAAAATAGCTTCATTTATCGGATTATTTATTATTTAATTCATTATTTAAACTTCGATTATAGCTTGACTCCGTTTGGCGTAGCAAGCCTGATTTGCGCCAAAGTGTTGGAAGTAGATGACATGGGGAAAGTAATATCATCTTTATTGTTCTTCATAATGACCGTCCTCAGTGGATTAATGATGTATCAGTTTATCATCCTACAACTAATGTATTTCGTGTTGGTTCGAAAGAATCCTTTTACATTCTATAAAGGCATGTTACCTGCGGTTTTAACAGCATTTGCAATAAGTTCCTCGTACGATCAAGAATTAATTGTTATGAATCTAATGCATAATTGAACTAATCATGTAAAAATTGTAAAATTCTGTTCCTTAATTTGAAAATAGGAGTGCTACACTTCCGGTTACTTTAAAATGTCTAAAGAAGTTTGGAATAGATGAAAGAGTATCAAATTTTGTAGCCCCTATTGGCGTTGTCTGTAACATGGATGGTTCAGTCTTGTTTCAAGTAGTGAGCGTAGTTTTCCTTGCTCAACTAAACAATATTCCTTTAGCCATTGAAGATTACGTCATAATTTGGTAAGATTACTGAGAAAAATTAAGATATATAAAATATACAATTCATAATTTTACTCGTTTTAATTAAATTTTTAGTGTATTGGCTACAGCCTTGTCACTCTCTGCATCCGGAGGGTCCCTTCTACTGACGCCAATGATTCTGAGCAGTATTGGATGCCCATCGGAGGACATTGGATTGCTATTTATGATTGACTGGTTTTGGTGAATATGCATGGCAAAAGTTTTAAATGAAAATACTTTACTCTTTGATTATGCAAAAACTACTTATTTTCTTTACAAAACAGTGATCGGGCAAGAACAACGAACAACACGGTTGGGGACTGTTACGCATCAGCAATTGTTGAACATTGGTCTAAAGCAGAGTTGGAGGGAAAGGTTGTAGATGAAATAGGCAACGAGAAAGACAAAGATACTCCACCGGAAGTAGAAAACTCTGTAGTATAAACATAAACACCTTACTTGTTCTTTTAATTGAAAGTTAATTAAAGTAATTATTAAAGTAGAAAACGGTTTAAAAGAGTTTCATAAATGTTGCATATAATTGGAAAGCTAAAATTGTTGGAGAACAAAGTCCGGAAGCCAAGTGAAGAAGGCGAGAATGTACATTTCTGTAGCGTAGCATTTTAGTATATTTCACGGATGACGTAATGAATGTTGATCCTGTTTCGTTTCATCTACTCCGCAGCAACAGTTCACAGAAGAGCTTTTTAATGTATTTTTCTATACATTGGCCCTATCACTTTTGTTCGTGTAGGTTGGTTTCTACAGGATTTGTATTTTGATGGTGGTTCTTTCTAGAGATTAAATAATCTCATCTGCTCTCTCGGATCTATTTGATGTGCAAAATTAGTTTTTGGAATTAATTTTACCTAATTACTGCAATTAGTAATTAGTGACTCGGAATTAGCAACTTTGAGTTGTTTTTGGGTAAGTTTGCTTTGTTAAGAGTTTTATATTTGACAGGTAAACACACACAAGCAAATGAAAGACTGTTTTTGTAGTTGACAGTTGTTGATTGTTGTGCTTTTAAATTGTCTACCATCTTTATATTTGGTTTGATTTTAACTATTTTCAATATGGTATGTGAATGTTTTTATTGATTTTGTTTGTATTTTTATCTGTTAGGAATCCATTTCTAGTAGTGTCAAAGAGATGAAATCAAAACAAGGTAATAAGAAGGGGAAGGCTGCTCCAGCGGAATCAAGTAATTTGGCTCCACCAGGTACTCCTGAAAATCAAAAGAGTACGTCAACGCCAAGTGCGTCTCCGGCAGGTTCCACGTCATCAATTAGTTCCCATTTAAGTGTGAGCGCAGTTGCAACTGCTTACGCTATGAGTATGCTTGCCAAACAGGAAGCGGCTGCGGCAGCTGCTGCCAGTGGTGGAGCGGTATCTGGAGGAGCTGGACCGGCACCAAAATCTTCAAATGCTAGGTCTAAGGGTGGTGCAGCTTCCAAAGATAAAGATGGGGATAAAGCTACAACGGTCGCTGCGCCATCATCGTCGTACCCGCTTTTGACTGCATTTAATTTGGCTGATTTTCCCAAAATCAACACTTGTATGTTTCATGGAACGAAGGGAGGTTCTGCTAGTGGTGGGGCTGAAGGTGAAGCTGCTGCTAGTGCTGCTGGGAATGTGGCTGCAGCCGCATCTGCAAATGGGGCAGGTGCAAATGGAAATGACTTGAATAAGTCGATTGGTAAGTTTTACTTTTTTAACTTTGATTTGTTTGTACATAGTGATAATGCGAATAAGTTATTTGATGATACCTTGTTTTTTATCATATTTTATTAAAGAAAATCTGTCAATGGAAGATGTCGACATGCTTCAAGCCGAGTTGGAAACATTGTGGTCTTCAGTTGCTGTTCGAATGCGAACTTTGCACAGAGAAAGCGCCGGACTTCAGTCAAATACTTCTTCTCATCATGCTTTAGGCTTGGAGCATTTTGATCCTCAACACCAAGAGAAAATTGCTGCAGTGGCTACAATTATTGATCATGGTACTAGGACATCTGTTTCCGCAGCCGCTAAGCTTGTAATGGGAGCGCAGCTTGGAGGAAGTGGTGGATCTCCTGCACCTAGTCCATCTCCATCGACATCTTCTGTATCCGCTCCTACACCCAAAAAAGCTAGTAGTGCCAAAGGGGAACGTCAACCGAAAAAGAAGGTTAAAGGTGAAGGGAAGAGTGATGGAAAGGCTTCTAAAAAAGGAAGTGATAAGCCTGCAGCTAGAGCCACACAAAATAGATCTCATTCTGTTTCTTCGGATATTGGCTCTGATGGTGTTTTCAAGCATCATGAAATTCCCAATCAGTTTTGGGACTCAATGGAATCCTATTTCCGGGATATTACAATTGAAGATTTGAACAATCTCGAAAAGCTTATCGAAGAGCACAAAAATAACATGGCTCCTGAAATGGAGATTCCACCACTTGTGAAAACACTGGAAGGATAATGAAGAAACTGCTAAAAAGAAGTAAATATTTAATGTTTTATGCTTCAGTTCAAAAACTACGCATGCATTAATTGTTGCACACAGTTGATGTATTTATGTAATTATTTTTAGAGCCAAAGAAACCCAAGCAAATGCTGGAAAGGATCAAGTTGGTCCCCTAACTCAACGATTGGTCTCAGCACTTGTCAACGAGCGCGTTACAATGTACCAAAACGACAATCAGTTAAATTCTCCCAAGGAGGATGCATCTACTGGAGCGTCATCTGCAAACAGTACACCTGAAGGAGGGTTTATTCATCGACAGGGTCTTGCACGAGCGTTAGGCCTTGATGGAAGTAGTGCAGCGGCAGGACCTTCTGGGCAAGCTGGCAATGTTGTTGAAGCAAGAATTAGAGATTGTTTGTTAGAAAATGGTTTATTATCAACTGAAGATGCAAATGATCCGTTGATGTCAAATCCGAACGATGAAATCTTGGCTGAAATCAAGCGCGTACAAGCTGCTCATGTAAAGTTACATAATTACAATGCTGAAGTATTCCAAAGATTTCTCACAATTGGAAAGGTAAGGATGACGCTTGAATAGTTCTTTCGCATTTTACTTTACTTGCCTTTATAATCATCAATTAATACAAATCTCTGACAAAATAAATGAAATAGGAGGAACTGGAACGTCAAAAGTTGCGACATGAAGTGGATAAGGCAGACCAGGAAGTAATTGACACTTACAAAGTAACTACCCAGTTGCGAGCTAAGAAGAAACCAGTCCCGAAAAAGGATAAAGATGCGGTTTTAAAAGCTCTAGAAAATCGAAAGAAAGCACTTCAGAAGCTGGAGGCGTTCGATGCTAGAGCTAGCAGTCTACGTTATGGTGGACCTCCAGTTGCTGCGCCCCCATATGTAGCAGCAGGAGCTGGACCTTCGGATCCTACAGGCGCTTTAAGAGTTCAGGTTTAAATTAGAGTACTATGACATTGCATCATCAACAAGAGTTGAAAAGAACGCGATCTACATTTTGATCTTCTTTAATTTTACTATTACTTTCGTGATAAAAAGTAAATGAATGAGAATGTGCAAATTCAATACATCTTTTGTATGTCCATGCTCCTAATATTGTAATAATAATAAGTAGTAACTTTTAGTGTGTATTATAACTAAAATAATAGTACACATCATAGTAGTTTAGCGCATAAATGTTCGATTTATGTGTATCTATTGCAATTTCATGAACAAGAATGAAGTATTAGTTAAACAAAGATTTTTGGGTTGAAGAACCCAGGATTTTTTCAGTTTTTATTGTTTTTCCACAATTTTGACACATACAAAAAAAGTAGCCAATTATTTATCATTTTTACCAAATATAATGAGCCGATTGTTTTTAGAAAGAAAACATGATTTTAATTTTTATAAGAATAAGAATGATCAAAATACAATGTTAATAAAAATGTAAAAAACTAAATAGATCAATCACATTTCTAACGACAATTTTTTATTATCTAAAGTACATTGCACCTAAAAGAACATATTTTACTTTAAAGATGTCCCTGTATACTCTTTTGCCAATTCGAGTAGGGCGTCAACGAAGAATGAAAAATAATACGAAAATGTTTTTTTATTTTATTTTTTTTATTTTAATTATAATAAAGACGAAAGAAAAATTTGTAAGTAGAAATGATGAAAAGAAACTACAGCTTGCAAACACACCACAATACACCAAAATTATTATCGGCACCTGTTCAAGTGCGTCATAAAATGTATTGCAGATACGTTTACAAACTTGCCAGTACGATGTCAAGTGGTGGCTAGTAGTCTGCTTATCATCAGAATTAGACTTATCAACTACTGAACTCAGCTTTTTCCATTATTTCACCCATTATCATCACCCTGTCACTAGAGGGAAACATGAATATTTGCTTTGTTCTTCATTATACATACAATTACAAACTGATAGATTGCATGGATGGATATGAATTACATAATACCTTTATACCAATTTATGTACTAACCATTTACACATAATTGAAGTATTCTAACTGCATAATATCATCCATCACGCATAGTAATCAATTTTCAATTTTACTACTACAGAATCTATTTTAAAGTTTATATTAGTATAAATTTCCTCTATGTAATAATAATTAACTTAAGTACCACATCTTCCCTGTTTTACGATTTATTTTATTTGCGATTTTTAGCAATCCTTTGTGCTTGAAGAAGAGCTGAAGCAGTGATGGAGGTTGAAGCAGGAGAAACTCGCTGTTTCCTAGCAGTTAGCATTTCTCGTAGCAAGCCACGAATAACGCCAATTTCACTTTTCAGTTTATCTTTTTGTTTCTCCAACTCATCATGAACTTCTTGGAGGTCATCCTCTTCGGCTAGGGTAATAGCTAACTCCTGTTTCTTCTTTTGACGGTAACGAGTAGCAGCGGTCTTATTCTGCTCCTTCTTACGAAGAGTCTTGTCCTTGATGTACGTCAATGAATTTTTGTCCTTCTTAGTACTTTTGCGTCCCCTGTTTATACAAAATTGCTTATTAATTTTCAATTCCCCATTCCATTAACTAAAAAATATATGAAAAGAAAGAAGAAAGTTCCAACTTACCGACGCTCAGGTTTCTTCTTAGCTTCTACCACAACTGACTGTGGAATAACCTCGGCAGGTTGAACTTTCTCCTCAACAATAATGCTGTCATCGTCATCTGAAACGTAAGCTTGAGAAATTGGCGAGTATGAATCCTCAATGGGAAGCGTTGGCAAGTATGGAGATGTGATGACACTCTTTGCTGCTGATACATCCCCCTTCAGCAAAGCATCCAATACTTCATCATTTTGATTCATTTTAGTATCCAATGAATCTAGAGGAATCGTCATATCTTTAGCCCAATAAGGCATTTCTCCGTTAACGAGAGTAGCATTATTGCTAGCGGTTCCGCTGTTGCTGGTCTCCTCAGTGGCTAGTTCTGCAGACAATTCTCCCAAGCTGAAGAGTTCATTCTCGTTAATAAAAGCAATGTCATCTGAAATGATGATTCCATCTAAATCCATACTTTCTGCTTCTTCTTCGCCAATGCTGCCATTCTTAGCAGATGGGCGTCCAATAAATTCCACTGGAACAAGACATTCATCTCCAACAATGGTAGTAGTTGGAATTCCAGCACCTTGGAATAATCCTCCAAGGGCAAATGTGTTGCCTTTGTTGGTGATGGTGTTACTTGAATTAACTGAGGAATTTCCCTTGTTGCTGGTGCTAAGAGATTCGAGGATGGATTTGTACTCTGCAGATAATTTGTCTTCGGATGGAATAACGACTCCAGTGGAAGCTACTGGAACTGGTAATACTGCAGGTACACTTGCGCTTGCGGTGGGAACCTCGAACTTGTCATCAGATGAAGATAATAGTGGAGGAGTAAATTCAATGTCCTGGAGTTCTTCAAACAGGTCCATGTTCAGATCGACTGACTCCTCATTTTGATTTATTCCAAACCCTGAATAGAGAAAGATTTCATTTTAAATAAACCGAATAATTAAATTGTCTGCATTTTACAGTAAATATTATTAAACTGACAAAGTTCCTGCTTACCATTTTGATCTTCGACAAAATGCAATCGCTCTAATTCATTTAGCATGTTGGTAGCCGCTTGGGCTCGGCTGCTGAGAACCGAACCCAAAGCTGGCTTTTGAGATTGTTGTTGTTGAGTGGAAAGCTTGTTGGAGAAAGCATTTCCTTTAATTGAGTTGTTATAGGGAGAGGAAGGATTGCTTCCATCGTAAAAGAGGGGAGATGATGGGGATGATACGGGTGAAACTGGTGGGCTGAGTTCAGCAGTGCTGAACTGCCATGAGACCAAACTGGACTCCATGGCTGGAGTTGTTGATTTCGAATGATGAGAGTACAAAACTTTCAAATTCAATAATCTGTCCTTCTTCAATCCTAACACTGACGTTGTTGGTGTTAAGGCTTTGTTGGAAATTGTCTTCTATATTAAATCCTGATATACTTTCTGCGTTGCTCTCTGGAGCGCCTTGAAGGCTGCTGTTGGTTGGTAAAAAGTTCCTGAAACAAAAAATAATCATATTTAGATTGCATCCAAAAACTTTCTCCTTTACTAATTAAGGTCATCTCAATGTCATTCATTGTTATATGCGCAGATTTTAAAAATTCGCAAATGCTTTCTCCATTCACAAAAAACTTTCTCTCAAAACAAAGACTTTCACTCTGGACTTGTTTTTTATTAGGTATCCGCCATGACAGGTGTATTAACGCGCATTTAGAGACCATATATAAAATCAATTAAAATTAATTAAACTTACTCCATTTTGATAGTTGTACTGTGCACACAAAGTGCGCGGTTGGGTTGTTGTGCTTAGAACCCCATGATTAACACTTTAATTAACTGAAAAAATATTTTAAAATCGCTCAAAAAATTAAATTTCAAACGTTTTTTTTAGTTAGACCATGATTTACTTTTTTCTTTCTTGTTCACTTTTCAGGATATACTGAAAGGGTTTCCATCTCTGCTCACAGCTATACTCCTCTCTTCTCCGTATCCTCCAATGTTTACGAAAACGTATGTGGTTAGCATAGCCGAGATAAGGAAAACGAGGAAGAGGTCCTCCTCTGCAGTAGCAATGCAGATAAATCCATTCACCCCCTTCCATTTTTACATAAAAGATAACGATGAGGTTGGGGGTGGTGGGTGGGTCGGGGCTACGAAACAACGTTTTTATGCGTTTAAATAACGTTGTTGGGTCGAAGTTTTTAAATTTGCCCTCATTTTCGTTGAGGTGTGAAGGAGGAAGCACGGGAATGGCTGAAAGAAAAGGGTTGTTATTCTCCTTATAAATTCCAATAGTACAGTATAGCGTTTGTATGTAACAATGGATTCAGATAAGAGCTCTTGTTCGTGTTAAAAAAAGGGTTCACGCAGCTCGTGCATGTGAGTCATGTGACTCATTTCTTAATTATTAAAATGGTCACGGTGAGTAGTCATCTAATGATTGTGTTGATATTTGATTGAATGATGTACATCAATATGAGAAGTGGCTGATGATGACGCAAACGCTTTTTTGGTATTTACGCTGTTTATGTTTCTACAAAAGAACTTTTTTCTCGCTATGTAATTAGATGGATGAATAGTTGACCATTTCCAAGCTCTTTTGCCTTATCCATACGTGTACTTTGTAATAAGGTTCGCAAGATTCGCAGGACTTGCAAATGCACATACAGTTATTTGACCCCATCAAACTTTATGATAAGGACAAGTCTGCAAATTTTATTTGAGCATTAATGTTGTAACTGCGTCAATTCTACGATTTGGTTTAATAGCTCCATTTATAACTTGTAATCTCTCTATATTACATCGATTCATTGGTTTCAATTAAGATATAACAAGTTCCATAAAAAATTGATAATGTTTTAATGTTAATTAACAGGGAATGCGTAGTTTGTAAAAAAATCTTTTGATGAGGGTTTACGGGAGGCGGCGGTGGTTTGAGGGAAAGGAGATACAGAGACAACTCTTGAACTTCAGCATTTTTGCCTTACCCAAAAACAACGCCCAGAATAATTGACATGAAGTGGACAAGATAAATGAATTAGATTTTAATAGAATTTGCGCATTTAAATGCAAAAGTGTTGATATTGAAAAGGAAAATAAAATTATTCTGTAAAGAAACGAATAAATAAATATTCTATTATGAAATTAAACGATTGCCTTTCCTGAATTACATAACAACAATATTTTAGTCTACTAAATGGCAATAGGTATGCTTTATTTTTGGTTTTAAGCGTGGTAAAGGAGTTAACAGTCAATTAGCTAAGGTAGGATCAATTCATTTGATTATATTTATAACAAATTCGAGTTTCATACATGCAATTTCGTACCTACTTCACTTAATATGCAACACCTTCGAAGGATTACGTCAGTTTTTTACTTCCACTGCCATCAAAACGCAAACTATGACTTGCATAAACGAAAATGAGCAATATTATTTTCTTAAAATAGTCTCATACTCAAACAATGTATGAATTCTTCAGTATGTAAATTTAAATGGTCACTTTCTCCAGGTTTTCATTTGACTTGATGTGGACGATAAAAATTATGTAATTTTGCAAAAAAAACAAAAAGTTAGAAGTGGAGGCGCCGGGTATCGATCCCGGTACCTCTCGCATGCTAAGCGAGCGCTCTACCATCTGAGCTACGCCCCCTGTTCTGCTAAACCAGGGTAAACTATACTGAACTCTTTTTTCTGCTCCCTTTCCTGCTCTCCAACTTTCACTATTCCATTTCCTTTTCAATTTTAAAATTCTGAGCATCATGGGAAATTTTTTGGTAAAAAATGGAACAGAACAGTCCAAATAGTGGCTTCCTGTCATGTTTTACCATTCTGTGATTGAAGCTATAAAAAGACAAAAAATGAAATTGATGGTTTAGTTTACATCTAATTTAGGCATATCTAAATTCATTCCAAGGATGGATGACAATAAGAATTGTGCTTACGTAACAAAATTATATGTCGCGTCTTAAATTATGCGATTGCTATTAAAGCTGTGAGAATATTTGTTCAAATACTTTCGTTCATTGAAGCAACATTAGTCTTTAATTACGAATCTATAATAAACGCTTGGACAAAAATAAGTCGAGTGAATGGGCCACTTGAGAGAATTATCTGGTTTAACTGATAAAAATTGTAAATGTTACTTCATTCAAATGATTAAATTGCATATAATGTGCATATATGAAGTTTTTATATACATGCTGTCAGGCTATAAAAAGGCTAATAAAACATGACGTTACGTTTTTTAGCTTCTTTTTGAAGAAAGTATTTGCATAGATTTTATTTTTTCATTTTTTCTTTCCAGTTTGTATAATAACCGGAGAGTATATTCTTTAGAGAATGGCGTTGCTTATTATTTATAGTATTGTGTGTGAGATTGATACAGTTATTTATAGTATACAATGGCTTATTGAAAATACATGAAATCAGGTATATTTATTCATCTATGTCCTATGTGTAAAGGTTTCTAAATCTAAATACTACTATTTAAAATGCAATTTGGATTTTTTCGTTTTGACAGGGAGCATTGCAGCAACATAATATTCGATTTTGCTTTATAAAATATATTTACATGAGATTTTCATAGAATTTTTGAAACAACTATTAACACATTTTAACTCATATTAATAGCTTATCGAGCAATGCAATAGCGACATAAGTTGTATACAAGTGAAATCATTTAGTTCGGTCTCCAACAAAAAGAATCCAGAACCTTATACAATGAGCAACAATCTTATCCTAATATGAACAAATGAAGTAGCCCTACCCAACACATTTACCAATAAAAAACCATCAACTAAAAATTAATGGAAAATCACCGAAATTTTAAAACTGGTCGGTAAACAAGAAGGTATATTAATTGAATTACCCATCTCCCAAGTACTTATTGTTTCCCTCCCCCGTCTCATTGCTATTTTGAAGGTGATCCCTTTCCCGAAAGAATCCTTGTTGTGTTTTGCACTCTCTAATCGTGACCGTCATGTCACAGACGGTCACATCCGTAATCACGATTTGATCAGCAAGGGGTTGTCTATTGAGCCAGTATTCAGCTGGCAAAGCGTTATTATTTTCCTCCGCAGAAAGTGCAGCACTGCTTGAAATACTTCCGGTAATGCTGCCGTGGCAGTTATTGTTTTCTTCACGAATGAACTGATTTCCACCTCCGCCAACCCCCGATGAAAGGATCAGAGAAGGAGGTGTAGATAATGTACCTCTAGAAAACTTCCCATTTTGGACTGGTGTAGCTGTTGAAACAAGGGTTCCACCACCAGCAGACAAATCATTTGAAGCAGTGGTATTCCCAGGTGTTAGGTGAGAGGAGGAAGAAGATGATGAGTGCTTTCTTTCTAACGTTGCTTTCCCCGGTGGAGATTTTGTAGAACGGTCTTTATTGGATTTGAGAATGGCTCGTGCTTGTTCCAAACCAAATTTGGATTCTTTCTTCGTACTGAAATGGTACGGATCCTTTTCCTTTTGAGATTTTGTCAAGGTTGAGGTGGTGGAGGCAGATGAGGTTTGTTGGTGTACTGGGGAAGTAGCTTTTGTGTTACTACTAGAGTCAGTGGATTTGCTGCTAATATGAGATGCATTCGATCCAGACGTTCTGGCTATCTTTGCAGGAGGGGATGAAGATGAGGAACGTTGTTCTCCCTTTCCTGCGTGTTGGGTAGGACTCGACTTGGGAGTTGTGGTGATCGTTACACCAATTTTCCCGGATTCTCTGCAAAATAATTGGTTTTACATTTAATTAATTTTGATTAGAATTACAAAAAGTAGACTTGGCAAAATAAACAAATATACATACTTAATCACTTCTGCTTTTCGTTTGAGAGCTTCTTTCCGTGGGCTCTTTTCTTTGTACGAGGTTTCATCCTCCTCTGATTCTTCAGAATCGGAGGATGCAGGGGACTTAGATTTTAAGGATTTTGCTCTTGGCGACATTGGCGAATTTGATCTGTTTCGATCTCTGTCTTTCTGTAAAGTATATAAATTGCAACACATATATTACCAAGCTATTTCTATTATAATTGCTATTAAAAATCATTAAAACTTACTACAGTTTGTGCCTTGTTTTTTGGTTTTGGACCACGTTTATTGGGGGTGGAATTGGAGTCTCTCCTCTCAAATGCATCAATCAGTCTTTGGTCCAAGATGTTTTCCTCTGGCTCCCATGTGCTGTGTTTCATACTCCAACCTTTCCATTTCACCATATACTCCACGCGTCCCTTTCTCACTCGCTTTTTTAATATTTTCTCCGCCGCAAAAACTCGGTCTCCAACTCCTGATAGCTCCATTTTTATTTAGTTTTTCTGTTAAATAGAACATTTTTTTATTAAATTTTCAAACTAAAAAAGCATAAAAAATCAAATTAGATTGGTTTTTTGTTATTTCTTCCTATTGGAACAGATTATAAAGCATTCGGAGTCGAATGAGATATCATTCAAACAGAAGTGGAAGAGAAAGCTTTATTTGTTTTTTGCTTAATTTTATTGTGAAACTGATTTTTACGTTTTTTATATTTATGAAGTGCACTGCCAATAACAAGAGTCAACAATTAAAAATTACAGAAAAATTTTGCTGTGGCTAATCTGACATGACATAGCATTTATGATGTATTTAATGTGACAGTGAGTTTGTGGTAATGAATTGCACTTGCATTGCACTACATAAAATTCTTCACACATTGATTCATAAATCTTATTTCAAAGGTTTTAATTCCATAAAAATGGCTATTTGAATACGTGGCACCGCATGCTATGAAGTTTGTACATTATTATCAGAATCAATAGAATAATTCTCCGAAGTGTTTTCACTTTCACCTTAAATTTCAGTATATTTAAGCAACTCACTTTGTCAAGGGCAAAACACTTGTTTAACATAATATGCTAGGTTGTGCCGCAATTTACCTAGAAATCGCAATCGTAAAAGTCTCGAAATCGTTTTCTATGACATGTCAATAGCAGTGATTGTTAATTAAAGTCATTGTTTAAAAGGGTCAGTGAAAAATAAAAAAACATTTTCTCATAAGGTTCGATCGAACTATCCAACCATAACCCAGGTCCGCGTCACCACGATAATAATTACGTTTAAACACACGTTGTCAACATCCCGACAGTGGATCAGGTTTTAACTGTATTTATTGTTCAACAATTTGTACTTCCTTTTAACTTCCGGTCAGAATGACATCTCTCTCGACCATGAATGCTCTTGTACCCTTTTTGTAATTGTTAAATTTCTTTGAAAACAATGCAAAATATCAATACTACATTGTTAAACCAATGTAGGATTTTAAATGTAGGTTTTGTTAAACCAATGCAAACGTCCAATATTTGTATAACTTACTTTCTTTGATTTTAATAGATTTTGAAACATGGAAATCTATGCGTAGATTTTCCACACAGGTGTTATAAAATACAGTCACGTCACGAATTCGCTTTTGGTTAACACCAAGATTCAGTTAAGCTTTAACTTAATTTAAATTTTAATATTTTTTAAATGTTGTCTAGTACTTTCCCTTTATCCCAAATGCTGTTCAATAGTTTGATATCAAATACATGGAAATCCGCACACATATACCTAGTTATCATACGAACCATAATATGTATTATATAATAGTATGCATTATTTCATTTTATATAAGAAAAAATATATACATATATAATATTTTCCTATCTTATATGAACAAACATGTTCAGCTATAAAGCATATTATCTACTTCAAATGAATGACTCTTTTGCATATCACTCACTGTATAGGGAAGAGCCTGGTTAGGCTTTATAAAATGAGACAACACTGTATCCCTCTCCCTTTTGTGACTCTCCATGATCCTCCTGATAGTGCACTGGTCATAGTTGATAGTCCTATATAAGCCATGATTACATCCTGTTGTAGGCTGTAGGGTTAAGTTGCAATGCAATGAATGTACTTTCATACAAAGAAACAAATAATTTTGCTGGTCTTCGTCTTTTCATGCTTGAGCAATAGAATAATATCAATATCTAATGTAATATCTACGCAATTATAAACAGCTACGATTATTTTATGGTTTAAGATGGAACACAAAAATGCAGCTGCCCAACACTTATTTGCTTTTTTGTATTACACCTATTCATTCAATCCTTTGCCTGTAAAGTGCAATATACATGATGAAGTCAAAGCAATAGGTAATCAGATTGTATGATGATTCGATGATTGCATAGGTATAATACACATGAAATACGTTAATTCTTTTTTTGGAACGGTTTTGGTAACTTAATATACCATGTTCCATTCCATTTCCACAAACACAATGATTCAATCAAGCAAATCATAATGTGTGAAATATGATAGCTTAATTTTACACTGATATGAAGTTAATAACCTAAAGTGTAAAACTTACGTAAAAATACAGCCAATAATGATCTAAAATAAAATCAACAGATATTTCTAACGAATTTAATTTTTATGACAAACATTCCAGTTTAACTTTTATGCTAAATATTTTTTCTGGAAACAATATCTTAGGGTCATAGATGTCATTTGAGTGTAAATGAATGAATACAGACACGAAAATTGTTTGTTTTTCAACTTTTATTTTGTAGCAAATGGGTTGTGATAAAACATCTAAGTTTAAAAGAAGAATCCGAGGATCTTGCCTCCGAGATGTTTCCTCCTGGCTTCCTCATGATCCATGATACCTCCGGAGGTGGTTAACACAACGTAACTGAAAATAAAGACAATTTCATAAATATTTTGATACTTCTTTACTTGTTTTAGTCTACTAATATCTAAACGTAATGAACAACACAACACAGGGTAGACAGTAAGGTATTTAAATATATCAGTATCCTTTTGGCAAAAATCAAGGACTACAAAACAAAACAGTTTTAACTATTCTTGTTAAGAGCCTCACTGTAATTCTTTCATCATTTATATACAGCTTACTAATATTCTAATTTCAATTTCTCCCTCCAACTAATTTAGGTAATAATAAAGAATTAACCGCATAAAATCAACTCACCCAAACTGACGTGATGGTAAAAGTCTGTTCGTCCATCGTTCAATATGTGGAATGCTAACGTCGAATCGAGGTGAGATGACGCCGCATTTATTAAGACGACCTGTTAGATTTACGACGATTTTTCCTGCCCTATGGTCATCTACTATTTCGAATTCCCCAATATAGCCTGTAGAACAAAATTAAATTGACATTTAGTATAAGTTGACATTCATGTACTTTCACTTTTGTTTTAGTCATTTTTTATAAAATATGTTCAGTATCCTTTTGGCAAAACGTCAAAGACACAGAATGTTTCTACACCTGGCCTCCATGCAAAGTTTGTCATCATGATTACAATAATTGCTAATTAAAACCTTTATCAACGATCATTTTTGCTTACCATGCTTCATCATGACAGTAAGGAATTTCACAATAACTTTAGAGCAGGGTCTGATGAGGACCTGGCGCTTTCCACGCTTTTCTGCATTGTTTATCGATTTTAGGGCATCAGCCAATGCGTCCATACGAACCATTTTGGATTAAGTTTTTAAGGTCTGGAAATAAAGAAAAAGAAGCGGAATTAGATCTGTATGCAAAATTACATTGTTGCATCCTCCAATTAATAGAATTTAATAAGGATTTTCTTTCAGGATTTGGTTAAAATGAACCATCATGAACACAAAGGGGAATAAACCCCTCAAAGCTTCACACCGATAACGTACTCATCACACAAGAAAATCCAAACTTCAAACACAAGATTAGATTGAAAAGATTTCAAGAAAGTGTCATTTGATTTGAAGAAGTCAGAAAGATTTGAAAATAGTCTTCTAAAGTAAGTAATAGACAAAGCGCTGTTATATAACTCAAACAAGCTAAAATAAAGTGTTAGTTATGTCAAAACTTAACTATATAATTTAAAACAAATTAAAAATAAGTACAGTTTTAATTCCTAGCCAAACGCCTCTATTTAATGATTCTTTGACAGAACACAGAAGCAACTTTTTAATTAAGATAAGAAAAAATACACTTTGGAATTGGTTAGTATTTTAAATTTAAATTAATGCACAGCTACTCCTGCACTTTACGCGTATTTAAAACGACGCTATTTAACTGTAAATAAAGAGTTTAACTTTAAAGCGGTTATGTTAATTATTAATTAAAATTATTCTTACTGCACTCAAAATTAAAAGCCACAGAACTGTACTGAATAGCAATTAAATTTTAACTGTTATGAAAGTTATCCAAGAAAAATACAATTAAATGCACAAGATTTTTAAAAACGCTCAACGTATGGTTCAGTACTACAAACCGGTAAGATTATTTAACCAAATTTACTAATCCCATTAAACCAATAATTAACAAAAATTAACTTTAATTAAAATTTGCACGTTGTTTAATTAACCAATAATTAAAATCATAAGTCAGTCACTATTTAACCAAAACAGTCATCTGTCTTGTCTCTTTATCAAATCCGCACAATTAAACTTTAAAAATCTTTAAAATCCACGTTTTGTATTGAAATTAATTAAACTAGCAATTAAAATTTAATTAACTTACCTTTCCGACCAACACAGTTAAAATTAAAATTAAACTTTTAAGAATTGAATGAGAAGGGTCGAATGGTAATCCAAATGGCCATGCTAAAAACACACACAAAACTTGCACTGAAAGGCAGAAAGACCGCAAAAAGGAAGGAATGAACGGGGCTCAATGTATTTGAATGCGGCATGGGGAAGATTTCAAGCTTTCCAGCGTGTCCGCTTCTCTTTTACCTCACTCGGCCAATAGGGGCTCACGTGATATGAAATGGCGGGAGGGAAATCTGACAAAATCTCTTTTCGCCAAAAACTCGAGAGAGTTGAAAAGAACAAACGAAACTTGTTCGTCATTTTTCCTTCAAAGCACTTTACGATTTGCATAATTTCACCAAGAAAAAGGCAAATCGGGTCAAAGAGAGGACAGGGACGGCATGGAAGTGCCTTTTCATACGTTTTTTATACGTTTTTTGGTGGGTAAATGATGATGATGATGAAACAATGCGGCAACTTGTCCATTCAGTTTTCTTGAGAAAAATGGACAAATGAAGAACCCAAGTCTGTCGGTCATTCTCATTCACAGATTCAGTGCTGACAAGGTGGAGTTGAAGGAGGGTTGTGAGAGTTGTGCAGAGATTGGAAAAGTTGTTAATTTTGTTAATTAAAATTGTGGTGCAATTAATTAAACAGTCAGTTAGAAATCGCCCGGTGATTTAATTGTTACATAATTGAAGATAATTTTGAAAG
This sequence comes from Lepidocyrtus fimetarius, assembly GCA_036507315.1. Taxonomy (NCBI): domain Eukaryota; kingdom Metazoa; phylum Arthropoda; class Collembola; order Entomobryomorpha; family Entomobryidae; genus Lepidocyrtus; species Lepidocyrtus fimetarius. The sequence continues at coordinate 30,131 of JAANSO010000025.1, read as the reverse complement.
ATACTTTGAAGAAGGGTAAGTTTAAGGTTGAGTTTAATTGGAATGAGGAGGAATTAGATGAAAAACAATTTGGAAGTGTTCATTCAGCTATTTTATTTTTTATGTAGGATTTGTGAAGCTGCGGGGTAACTGTCCAAAAGAATCTCATCATGTTGAAAGCTAGAAAACGGACTAGTCGGGTCCTGATTCCGACGCCAAAAGAAGCAACTATTGTAGCTCCTGAATGTCAAGATGAAGTGGATACGAGTGCAACTCCAATCGTCATTGAAAGCATTGTCTCTGACCCATTGGAACTATTGGAAGATGAAGGGAGCCTCAGCCCCCCTAAAGGATCAAAAAAGAGCAAGGGCAGTATCCCCGAGGCTGTAATAACTAGCTTTGAAAACAAGGATTGGATTAAACCGGAGGTTATTTTGGAGGAAATGTGGACAAAGTTTAAACAACTGGGAGTCAAAGAAGATTCATTTACTTTGGACTTTGCTAATGCTGGGAATGGTGTGTTGCAGGGAGCAACTTGGGTGGTAAGTGATAGACATTTTTAGTTTAAGTCTTATCATGCATGCCCATAATTAAGAGAATACAACATCCCCAGCAATCACATTGAAATTGTTTTACAGATACCTGAATTGAAAGAATTAAAAGACCAGTTGAATGAAGTGAAGTCGATGCTTGACACGTTACCTTTGGACCTTTGGCACGCGCATACCAGGAAAATGAATATGTCTTCTTTGGCAGTTAACTATGTGAAGTCATACTTCAACGCGGAGTTTGGAAGCCAGGCATGGGCCAAAATGTTCGAGATCTTATGTGCCTACCAAGTACTTCCAACAGAAATACCTGATGAAATAGAGTCAACAGTACGAAATGAAGAACAGAGCAGAGGTGGACTTAAAATCCCGTTCGATTCAGTGCATTTATGCGAGGCTCCTGGCGCATTTATATCTGCATTGAATCATTTCTTGAAAATCAGTTATGATCCTAATGATATTGATGTAAGAACTCTAATCACTTATATAATGTTAATAGTAATTCTAAATACTAAATATTCTGTATTTCTGTTAATATTGGCTTAGTGGAACTGGTTGGCTACCACATTAAGTCCGTATCATGAAGGCAATGGTGTTAGGCAGATGATAAATGACGATCGCTTAATCCTCACGTCTATGGAGAATTGGACCTTTCTTGAAGATTCTACTGGAAATATACTTTCTGAAAAAAACATCCGGAAGCTGATATCTCAGAAACGTGAAAAGTTAATTAAACCTCGGGTGGCAAAGGGTCAGAAAAAGTCAAGCTCTGTGCTTTTGGTAACTGCTGATGGAAGTATCGACTGTCAGACTAATCCTGCCGAACAGGAAGCAATTGTTGCAGGTTTGCAATTTGCAGAAATTGTTGCAGGCTTATTGCTACTCCAACAAGGTGGTTCTTTTGTTTTGAAGATATTCACATTTCTCGAGGCACCCACCATTTGCCATCTCTTCTTATTGACATGTGCCTTCCGTGAAGTCTTTCTTTTCAAACCTTCTACTAGCAAGGAAGGAAACTCTGAAGTTTATGTTGTATGTTTGGGTTATTTGGGAGGTGAAATAACTTCATTCGTAGAGAATTATTTACTTCCATATGTTGGTAAGTGTCTGCAATAATCTTTATGTGACTTCAGTCTAACAATTTTTTAATGTAATGGGAATTTTTATATTGCGTTTGGTTTCCACTGCTTAAAAAACTTTTTCTGAAATGTAATAACGATATATTATTTATTTTTTATTTAGAAACCTATGAACAATATCTTCAGCAAGGAAAAGTACTTTTTCCATTAGATGCACTTCCGGATGTGTTCATTGATCGAATTAAAGAAGCTGCCTCTTTCTTTTGCAATTATCAAATGAAGATCATAAAGCGCAACTTGAGTTGCTTTCCTTGTGATGCTCGTATTTATCACGTAATGAAGCCTGTCAAAAAGGAAGCTGCTGAACAATGGATTGAGTTCACTAGTATCACACCGCTAAAAGGCCCCGATCGCCTATTTACATGTGCTGACTTCCCCAATGATATTATTGTAAGAAACAAATAACTTTTGTAATAATAATCAACCATCATTGTTATGTGGTTTTAATTTTGCTTTTTGTATAATATGCTAAAAATTAATATTTTTTAAAATATAGCAGTCCTTATTGTTGCCATCTTGTCATTTGGATCCCAAGAAAAACATTGGAAGCTTCGCAGAAAAAATTCAGCGGCAGAATGGCAGTGACTTTGCCAAACTGAACTTCATCAGGAGCCAGCTTCCTTTAAATCGTAAGAAGGGAATATGGAGAAGTTCTGTGCATCAGACATTGGAAGTGGTACGTCTTTTTTATTAAAATTAATATAATCATCAGTCTTGCATATAAAATAATCCTAATTATTCATTCTTTAGCGCTGTCCAGTAAAAACTGGAGGAATCGAATTCGAGAAACCGTATGACAACATTCGCAGTTCCCGATTCTGCTATGGTGATATTCTTTCCGATAGAGAGGAGCTAAGAAAAATTGCCAGGAAGTACTTGGATGGGTTAAAAGAGCAAGGAATTGATACATTGGATGGGGAGCGTGTTTGTAACAAGCATAATGAAGAATGTGTCTCCCAATGCATGCAGCAAATTTCTGACGAAGTGACGGTAATTTGAGTTTCTTTTGTTTATGTAATTTTCATTGTTCACATTTTTCTAATAGACAAACTGGATTGAATTGTATTATTGGTTTAGGCAAACAAAAGCGATGTGACCGTGCTCTGCTTTCACAAAGTGACATGGGATTTTCTGACCAAGACTGACTTTCAACTCCAACAAGAAGACCTCAAGAATGCATTCAATGCTCTAAAAGGATTGGAAAAGGGCAAATCAATGTTCTTTTGTCGATTCCCAATGTTAACTCGGCTTCATGCTGGATTTGTTTACTCACTTGCTGAAGTTTTTGAAAAGGTATTATTCTTCGAAAAGTTTGGGTCAACTGACAATAAAACAAAAATATTCTGTTATGTAATGTTTTAGGTAATTTTGATTGGAGACTCTGAAGTGGACATCAATGGGCTGTTTCTCTTCAATTTCAAAGGTTTGAATCAGCCAGAACATGTACTGAAAAAGGTGGAAGGTATTGTGGAGTTTCTTAACAGTGAGGAAGGATCACGTTTCCCGGTTTTGCAAATTATTCCAATGAAGAACTTGTTGGGTAATTTTAAATAAGACTTTCTTTTAAGCTTCAAAAATCATAAACTATACTCTTATTTGGAATTAATTTCAGATGTACTCCCCGTCGAATTCATCTTGCGGTATAATACTGATCTTTTGGCTCAAGATATGGACCGTGTAATTGGTGTTTGCAACTATGTGGTGCCAAACTATGAAATCTGAAAACTTTGATTGTTGATATTATTAATGCAAGTACAAAGAAGTCTGAATAATGGTAGTTGAAAATTGGTTGTTTGTAATGCTAGAAATACTTTATATTACTTCATATTTCGTTATCTTTACTTTATCTTTCTTGGTTTGGTTACTGAATGTTAGCCCGTACAAAACATGAATTGTAATAACTAACTAGTCCAAATTCTAGTTATCTATATAAATGAGTATTGTGTTATGTTGAATAAATCGTTTCATTTAGTACATCCACTGCACCTACATAACGAAAATTTCGCATAAAAAAACAAAAAAAAAACATAGTCTGTAGGTAAAGTAGTGAGAAGAATACAAGCTCATAGAACAGTTTTAGCAAGCACAGGATTTTTAATCAGCATAATTGTATAAGCAGGGAGACTGTCTTTATCAAACTGTGACATAATCTGTCTGTGGCTAGGGCTGCTGCTTTTTCTTTAATTGGCATAATTCAAAGTGACATTGTTCCAAGTAACCAACTAAAGCGGCTAAGGTATTTTGTTCTTCTTGTTGTTGTTGTGGATTCGCAGCAGTTTGACTGGCTCCCAAACCAATTATATTATACCCGTTTGCTACCGCCCTTGTCCTTAGAATTTCTGCCAAATCCGTTCCTTGTCCTCCTACGCCTGTGTGCATTCTTGTTTCTGCTTGCTGTATCATGTTACCATATACTCCCCTCATACCGCCGCTGCTGCCGCCGTGGACCATTGGCATATTCATATTACCTTGCTGCCCCACATATCGCCCCTGGGGTGGCCAAGCCAGCTGCGTCGGGGCAGTGAAGTTATTGTTATTGCAACTATTATTCATCATCATTTCTCTTCTTCCACACATTCCACCCGGCCTGTTCCAGCTATTTCCATTTCCAAGATAATTCTCCCTTGCTGCTGGAACGGGGCAACTTGGTAAACATTTTGTTCCTGTAAACGTTCTGTTCTGATAATCTGTATGGCAATAAATACTTGAATTTTATATGCGCACATACCGCCACTTACAGATAATCATCATTATTATTATGCAATTAAAAACTTACTTCCACTACTTCCACATTTTGGCTTTGTTTTCATTCCGCAAGATCCTTCTCTTTGGGGATGCTTAGATGTTGGGCAGGACGATGTGCATTCTTTCTTTGGGAAGCATTCATCTCCTGTTTTGAAGCTCAAACGCCACGGTGGTCGCTCTTGAATTTTTCTGTTGAGAAGTTTTATGAATTAAAAAATCAATCAAATAGTCATCCAGTAATGTACTTGGTTTTGCTGTTTTATAACATTTTTGCAAGCAGCTTACGGCTTTGGTGTGCACATTCTCTTGATATTTACAGTTTGAAAGTCTCTGTCATCATTGAACACTTCACAAATTTCTTGACACACTTTACTTTCCGTCGAATAGGTTTTTGTTAAAATTGTTGGGAAAGGCCTTAACACTTGTGCATCCGCATTAATCCCATTTATGAAGTCAATGATCATTTGAATACGCGCTGTGACAGAATTTGCACATATATGGAAGTTGCACATGACCATAGATTCATACTCATCTATTTTGCAAAAGATTTGTCTGTTATCAGTGTCCCGAAAATCTTTGGACTTCAGCCCGACAAGAATTCCAAAAGCTGGGGTAATGAGATTTACATAAGATTGATCCACTGATCTGATAACCTTTCCAATTCTGCAAAAGGGCAAAAAAATTGAAAGGGAAAAATTGAAATTATTTGAATATATAAGAGGAATTTATAAAAATGAAATAAAGAAAAAAAGTTTCTAAAACTAAATTACTCTTCAAGCATAGAGTTGAGTTCATTAGCAAGATCAACATCCCCTTGGATTTCTTCCAGAGTGGGATCCACGTTTGCATTTGCTTCCCCAAACTGATTTGGCATGCAGCAACAATTTGTAGGTTTCATTGCATTTCGAAGTTTTTTTTCACTCTCTGCCCGACGAAATATTTTGTTGAAAAATTTAACAATAAACTGTTCCAACTTGCACATCCAAGCTAACTCATCAATAGGTTCTGGTGGAGGTTCACTGGGTAATATAGGTGGATCAATTACTTCTTCAATCTCATACATTGCATAGGTCGTGGTTTCGGTTTCTTCTTTAACTATATCTTCTTGACTTGGCAACTGGAAAAGCTCTTTTTTGGGTGGTGGAGTATAACTAGGTCTAGCCGATGGGTTAGAGCTCTTGGAAGAAAATGAAGTTTCGCTAGGCGCATTAAACACTTCTGTAACTTCCGGTTGCGCATCCGGTACAATTGGATCGGTTTTGGTCACTAACCAGGAAAGCCTTTTTGAGGTATGTTCTATTTCGGCAGTAAAGACTTGTCTTGGGATTGGTTCGTCGGTATCTGAATGTTGACTAATGCGACGTGGTGGAGTGACCGGAGGAGATGGAATTGGAGTATGTTCACTCATTTCAGGTTCTTCCTCTTCTTCTTCCTCTTGTTCCTCTTCCTCCTCCTCTTCCTCCTCTTGTTCCTCCTCTTGTTCTTCCTCTTCTTCTTCTACAGGAGGCGGAGGCAATGAACCAACGGATGGTGGAGGAGACGGGGCGCTTGGAGTTGGGGGCGGGGGTGGCGCATTAGAAGTGCTTGGCTCAAGGGGCATGCACCTTGACATACAGCTGGGTGCATTAGCACCATAATTTGATTTCATTGTAGAAATGCACCTAGAGCCTTGCTCCATAGGGTATTGCATGTTGTCTGGAGAAATTACTCCGGAGGTGTTAGTAGAAATATTTTTTCTGGACGCCTGAGGATCCATCATTTGTCTACTACCGCAGAAAGGGTTTATGTTTGGGGTGGAAGGTGGAGTCATAGTTGGCTCTGGCTGGGGAATCTGTGCTGTAGATGTTGTGCAATCAGTGTACTCTTTCATCGTCATCATTTCTCTATCCACGGCTCCTGGGGGACAACACTTTGGTGGTGCTTTTATACAGCGTTGATGAGCTCGTTTGGGCCTGTTCCGGTGTCCACAGCAGCGGTTAGGTGGTCCACAAGTAGCTTCATCTCTTACAGGCTTGCATAATGGCTGACAACAGGTATTTCTATTCCCACATGGAAACTGCTTGTTCCATTTTATTCCAGTTCCAAAACAATTTTCCTTTAGTGGAGGACAGTTGGCGTTGCATTTTGTCGTAAACGTTCTGTTCTGATCTGTAACACAAAAAAATGAAATTCACCCATTGAAGCTTTAAAACAAAAGCTGCTTTGAAAATGTGTTTAGTTTCGTATTTTGATTACGGCTTAAAACGCGAATGTTTTTAAAATTAGTAATGGAAGGGAACAATTCTTCCCCAGTTCCATATCCGTCCATTGTCAGTGGACACTCTTCAGGGTCTAGATTGCGGTGTCTGTATCTTGTGTAAAGAATCCCACAAATTTTTGGGATTTCATTTGGATCGCAACAACCACATTCACAACTACATGGAGCAGCAATAACCGTTTGCTGCTGACATGAATTTTTCATTGCGCTTAACGCAGAGAAAAATCTACGCATAATCTTCTTTTTCTTCCGTCTACTACAACATTGATCTATGGAAGAGCTATTACAAGCATTCGTAGAAAATGATTTTCTAGATAACTTACTTCCACATTTTGGTTTCGTTTTCACTCCTCCACAACAATGCCCTTCTTTTGAAGATGGAGGTTTCGGTGCTGGAGCTGAACAATCCTGTGGAAATTCTCGTTTTGGGGAACACTCGTCGCCTTTTTTAAAACTCAAACGCCATGGTGGTCGGTCTTGGGATTTTCTAAAGCAGTATTGGAGGAATTATGATGATTATTATGATTAACGAGTTACCTGACGATACCGGACTTAACTTGTATTTTTCTAATTTGTATGAGCTTACGGTTTTGGTTTACATATTTTCTTAATATTCATAGTTTGAAATTTTCCTTCATTGAACACCTCGCATATTTCTTGACATATTTTACTTTCCGTGGAGTAACATCTTGTTACAATCTTTGGGAAAGCCCTCAACTTTTGTGAATCTGCATTAATTCCATTAATGAACTCAATCAGCGTTTGAACACGAGCTATGACATCACTGACGCAAGGATGAGGGAAACATTTGAGTAGAGAATCATATTCATCTATTTTAGTAAAGATTTCTCTGTTATCAGTCTTCCGAAAGTCTCTGCAGGACTTGAGCTCCACAAGGGTTGCAAAGGCTGGGATGATGAGGTTAAGATAAGCAGGATGAACGGATTTGATAACATTTCCAATTCTGCAAAAATATAAATAGTGAAAGGTAATGAAAAAATTGGAATACTGTGAAGAGAAAGTCATAAATGTGAGTGGTTGCAATTACTCATCAAGCATGTCATTCAATTCACAAGCAAGATCAGCGTCTTCTTTCTGAATTTCCTCTGGAGTAGGATCCCGGTCAGCGTCTGATTGTCCTCCTCCAGGCTGGTTTGACAAGCAACAAGTGTCTGGCATTTTTACTGCATTTCGAAGTTTTCTTTCGCTCTCTGCCCGACGAAATATTTTGTTAAAGAATTTAATCGTAAATTGTTCCAGCTTGGTCATCCAAACTAAATCGTCGTCTTTTGTTTCCGGTGGAGGGGCATTGGAGGGTGCTGCACTTGGATTCTCTGATGTCCCTTTCATATCATATTTTTCGGAGGCTTGTGTACTCCCAACTGTAGCAGCCTCGTCTTTAAATCTTCTACCTGCTTGACGGGGGGCGTGTTTTTTGGGTGTAGGAGTATCACTTTGTCTTCCAGATCGTTTAGAGCCTTCGGAAGAAAATGAATTGTCACGAGGTGCATTATACACTTCCGTAAATTCGTCTTCTGGATTCTCAATTACTTCCATTTTTGTGGTCAAATAAGAATATTTGTTTGAGCTTTGCTCTATCTTGGTCGTAACGACTTGCTTTCCTCGTCCGTCGTTATCTGACTGTTGGCTTAGACGGCGCATTTGGGCGAACGCAGCTGCATATTTGGGATCTGAAGCAAGTGATGCAGGCGGAGCAGGTGGATATTGTTGTGGGTTGGCTGAGGTTGGGCCATAGGATACACTTGGGTCGGTGGGCCTGCTTTTGTTACTTTTGGAATCGTTATTGGATTTTTCACTGGGCTGGCCTCTTGAAGCTTGCTGCTGGTTAGGTGAAGGCTTTGTAACGTTGCTCGGTCCTTCTTGGGAAACGTAGCCGGGACCTTGCTTATTTGGCAAGGGGGTTGTGGTATTGGGTACCCCATTTTTAACGTTGCCTTGCTGATTTGAAGTATTAGGTGTCTGATTGGGAACGTTGGTAGGACCTTGTTGATTTGGCAAGGGTTTTGCAGCATTGTTGGTCACTTCATTCTGCGTGGCATTCTTGGAGCTCTCTTGGAACATGCTATTTTTTGGCGGATTATTAGGTCCCGTGTTATGTAATTGCTTATTATTTGCTGGGTTAGGGGTTGATGGTGGAGTAGATGTGGGTTCCGGCTGATGAAGCGCAGTGACTGATTCATGTATTTTATCAATTCCAACTGATTGATTACTGAGATTTGAACTTCTGCTGTCGTAGGAGTATCTTGAGGAATTTTGGGATGGGGCGTTGCTGCCCCCGTCTGAAGTCTTTTTTAAATGCTGTGACATTGAGTGAAAATCTGGACTTTGGTAATGGTTGGCATTTGTAACGCATCAACTGGAATTTACTTTAATTATTTGGGAGTTACGGTTGCTTATATCTCATACTGGCAATACTTGTAGTGAGAGACTTTTACCAATAAATTGAAAAATACGGCAAGAATTTTTGTAGAAATTATCCGAAAACAATTCTGCTTTCTCAAACATAAATGTTATTGAATTTGTTATTTTATGTGGGATCGTTTTAGCAGTTTGCTATAGTGAAGCAAATAAATATGTTGCCGAACGAAAAAGGAAAAGATGAAAAGTCATTCAAATTACCCCAAAATTAATATAGTTTATTTTTATTTTTAACGATTTTGGATTACAATGAAATATATTTTCTTTGCAAATGGTGATACATTGCTTTGAAATTATAGACCGGATAACCTGCAAATGCTACGTCTGCATTCGTTCATATAAAGTTATGCCAGTAAAGTTTTGTATTTGTACATAAAACAAAGGGTTATGTTAACGAAATTTAATTTCAAACTGACAATTCTTTGCTTGCAGTTCATTATTGTCAGTACATGTTTTATTAACATGAACTTGGCCTGGTTACACACACAGACACATGTCATCTTTCACGTTAAAGTAATCCAAAAGTTTGCAAATGTGTATTCAAAGCACCTTACATTAAAAGTAAAGGTGAATGACAGTAGTATCAGAACAATGCTAAAAAGTAATTACAGGAATTCAAACCATTTAATACACTAACATAGCAAAGTATATGTTACATTACATCACTTAATGCTTCCAATCGTGTTTTTAAATTCATGATTAACTTCATTTTATCAATCCCACATTTCCATGATTGCCTAGCTTATTGATACATGTAGCAAGTACTTGATTAAACATAATGCCTAATATGATGAAGTATAAAGCGAATTGATCAGCAATATTATTATTTTCGAACTTGTTCCGGAACATACTCACGTATATGGGGTGTTCATAATCGACAAACGGTTAGCAAAACGTTTTGTTGTTAGTCATAGCTTCAGATATAGAGAAAAATCTGTGAGCCCAGCTTATAAGCACAAAACTCATGTGTTTGGGACAAAGTTTAGTACTTGGAGCCGCACAAAATGCCGATACATAGCTTTTCTACATAGATATCTCAGTTATACAGCGACTCATTATAAAAATATGCACATATTATATAACACGTCTTTAAAACCTGCATGACTCAATACAAGTCTATATAGTCATTTGGTCTAGCTATGATCTTGTCTGGGTTACACACAATAGCTCACTCTCATATTCTCATGTATCTTTTTTTGCTGAAAACAGCAACTCGTGTGTCTATTACTGTTCTATTGTTCATATGTACGTAGATTTTGCTCTACATGTGAGATTATCCCACATTTAGCTGATTTTATTCTACATCTTTCATCATTATGAACATCAACATATAAGCCTGACTTGCACTTAAAAATTAAGACAATTCAGTGGTATTTGATGCGGTAATGTTGTTTACGGCAAGAAGTTAAGAAAAAATCTTTTTAAAATAATCAAAGAAGGATACTCAGGTGTGTAAAAACGTAAAGATATCATCTGTTCATATCTAAGAAAAGACAAGTATAGCTAGTGAAACCTTCTCTATCATTTTTTGTTCTCTGGACATGTGTGAAAATTAATCTGTCTGTGAAAAGTGAAATGTCAATCCAAAAAGTTTGATGAAAGTCTTGCACAGAAATTCGGAAGGCTGTGTAGATTTTAGTGCTTGGTTAATTACTCTGTGGACTTATCAAGATTCTCTTCTTAAAAGATAAAATTATTTCATATAAAAATTCGCTTACATGAAAAAGTGTTGAAGCTTCTGTAATGGAATTGCCTATGTGAATTAATAAAATGTTAATTTTAAGAAAGAAATGTATATTTCCAGAAGTAATTTTAAATTGAAGCCCTCAAAGCTTGCATAGAATAAATTTGCCAGCTTAAAATGTGAATTTAATTGAAAAAAAGAAAGCAATGACAATTTAATAATTGTTTAAACAGAAAATATTTCGTATGGACACAAATATTTTAAGCACACTATATTTAATTTAATTAAAATGTTGATTTGAATGCGTCTTGAAATAAATATGGCGTAAGTGAAAGTTTTAAATTATGGTTAACGTATGTCCGCCTGAATGCTACCCAATTCGACATACAAAGATAAAATTAAGCATAGGAAATTGACAATTTCTAATTTTAAGGTAAGTGAAAGTTTTTTGGGAGACAACTTGCTTTGCATTTTACAGCAGCTTGCTTTGCTTTCATAGCGCATTTAATTTTACGCTAGCAAATTGCAATTTAATTAAAGGTTATTAGCTAGGTTTGAAATCGGCTTGCTTGCTTTCACCATTATTTTCAAAACCATAGAAAGTATAGTGTTGGTATTCTTTTATAAAAACTAATTCATTTATATCGAATGTATTTATATCGAAGTTGTAAGGCCATAGTAGATAAATATCAAAATAAAAAATCAATCCATTTGTTTAATTCATTATTTACTTATTTTATTAACCAACTTTCATCAATGTGCTTACATACACAATTATATTGTATGTTGAAGAAAAAAGTGAAAGCATATTCTTTTCATGTACACTGGAAATCAGTGAAATTATTGATATACAATAGATAAGAATACTTATATTTTCACCGTTAAATGCATCTTTCTTTTATATAATATTTCATAGTTTGTTTTGCCTATTTTAAAAAACTGTTCTTTCTACTCTCGGGTATTGTCCCGTCTCCAATAGGATATAGCGTGAAAGATGGGAACAGCTGGCTGGAGAAAATTATTTTATTTCGTGGTTCTCTTTTTCAATGCTCATGGAGAAATTTTCAGGGGTAGCAGCATAAAGCCGCACAGCAGTTTTGTCAGTCCCAGGAAAACGGAACCAGACTTTCACACTTTGTCAAAAGCGTAAATGGTTTCCTGCTTGCATTTTTGTTTGAGAATTGTATGCCCCTTTTTAGAGCATTACTAATCATGGCAGTGTGGCTTCCTTAAATCTTTACAAAAGGATATACTAAATTGTAACACAGCTAGACTATTATTATTTTTACTTGTCCAGAGTATTAAAAGATTTTTTTAATACACTTTAAAATTATAAAAAATTGGCAATGACAAATAAAGCTATATAATCATAATATTGGAGATGTTGCCAAGAAAAGTGATGACATTTGAAAACTCCGGTGTAGAAAGCTAATCGGCTCCCCAATCATCTCATTCATCCAAATCCGCAATATTGTTATTTGTATATATTTAGCCGAATCTCTATTTTTTCGTGTTTTTACTCATTGTGTCTCCTTGTCTTCAACTATATACAATTTCATTATCATTCTAGACGTCTTCACACTCTCATTATTTTACTTTTCTTTTTCGGCTTATGCTCCTTTCTCTCAACGCTAAAAAATGTGACCCGAATTTTGGATTTTGCGGATGTCTCCTCAGCAATTCTTATTCCTTCTTCCTCTCATTCATTTATCTTCCACAAGTACACTAACAACGGTCTACCTCTTTCTTTCTTCATCATCACTATTCACGGTTTTAAGATACATTTCAGAAAAATTTCATAGGAAAAGTCAAGGAGAAGTAGAGGAGACATCGAGGAATCATCGCGATCGCTATCATCGTCATCCAACCGCCCCTTTTTACTTTCCTAAACACACGCCATCAGCATTATTTCTTGTCTGTTGTTGTGTCGCATTAATACATACATAGACACTGTCGGTTTGTGCTACATTAACTATTTTTTCTTGTAGACAGCGTCTTAAAACAAGCAAAATAGTAGCCGATAACATTATTGAAGCGTCAACATTGCTGCATCGTAAAGAAACAGGAGAAATTATGTTACGGTTGTGACAATTTTTGTTGCGTGCTTTTCCTCAGCTGCATTATCATCATAAGTATCAGTAGTAGGATAAAAATTTTGGGATAAAGAATACTAGTAACAAGAAGAGTCATATATTCACATATTCACTACTCTGGTAGAGTTGGTAAAAAATAGTGGAGAAATACAAAACAAATAGCAGTAAAAAGGACTAGGTATATGAAGTACTATTACATTTTTAAGCCAAGTACAGATTCATTACGTAACCATACTTAAGACGTGAGAAGACAACAAGTAAAAGTTGGTAGTAGGGTGACTGACTTGACTTTTGATAAGAATGTGACCTCTTTCATTGCTTTATAGACTTTCGTCAGTTTACATGTATTCCATTTATGATGATCAGTAGGATGGATTCCAAATGGGTTACCCTTTACAGTATTGTTAAATTGGAGTACTTTTTGCTTGCTTTCTTTAAAAAAAGTATATATCTGGTCGATATTAATTTGATTTGGATTTTACAATAGAATCGGTACAGTTGTCCTTCGTTTTGGCAAAGTCTTCTAAAAAATTGTGCAAGTTTGCTCCGAATAGCAATGTGAAAATGTACAATAATCTATATTAGATCTCTTAAATGATAATATACTTATTTTACGAATTTGTCAAACTTTTGAAACATAATGGTGTTATCTTGTATGGCAAAGTTATAGACCTACATAACCACTTGATTCAAATTTAAAAAAAAAGAATGCAATGCAAAAAATGTTTTCAAAAAGTTCAAATGGATGACTGAAAAGATTGTTGTCTAAAGAAAATGGGATTTTCCGTTAAATTTAATTTTTCCAGTTTTTAATTCAGGCTTTTACGTAATTATATTCGACTCTGTAAGTGACAAGTTGGATGAATATACAATTGAAAAAGAGAAAACCAAATGAATATTTTCACTTTTGTAAAGCTGCCTTACTTATATTCGGGAAATAAATGGAAATGCCTTTCCTCTTTCTCATTTTGTTTCAATGAAAAGGAAACATTCAGAAAAAGAAGCAGTAGAAACGGAAGTAAAGAAGTCAAAAATAAGCAGAGACTCGCTCCCGTTTCCAAGATTTTGAAACCATGCTTAAAAAAAGTGTTCACCCGTCTCTGGTACTTTCCTCTTATTCCATACTTTTGATTAGATTGCTTGCATTATTGCCAAACCCAAAATTGACTTTTCATTTCTAATGACGACGATGCAATAGTATAGAAGCTGGTCTGAAGGTAGTGCTGGTGTGGCGTGACAATGAAGAAAAGAACTGAAAAATCAACTTTGTAACGCATTTCGATTGAAGATGAATGGCACACTTTATTGCATTTTGCATTTTATTGGGCACGAATGTTTCCCCTCGCTTACTTTCCTTCACTGTCATTACTATTGTCATTCAAGCGTGCATTCCATTCACTTTCATCCTTTTTTCTATCATTTTCTTTGTTTTCCTACAAACCCTTCTCCATCAGATACAATAAAGTTCCACGGATGGGCACGGGGAAAGTCAAAATTAGGCACACTTTGTATCTATTCTTTCCTCTTCATTTGAAAAGTTTTTATCATTAAATTGTTGCAAAAGTATAATAAATGAGATCTTACGTAATCTAAAAAATCATTTGATACCTATCTTTTTCAGTAGGCCTAGTCTTGTGTGAAATAAAATCCAACACAGAAAATTATTGGAAATGTTTTTCAACTTGGGTAATTGATTTTGCCAACCACGTTTTATTTGTGGATTAGATATTCCTGCTTCGGGACTATGTAAATACTTTGCTTTACTGTAAGTTTAATTTTGCTAAAGGAAAGTTTAATTTTAAGTCTATGTTTTTGTAACAATTAAATGTTACATAAGTCCTGAAATCACGTATTTTTATCATGTGCCAAAGAAAGGAAAGTACACCTAATGCACAACCTGCCTTTGATTAAATCGTTGCGCAATTCTACTTTTCAAAATCGTTCAAACGAAATGATCAGAATCAGCAGCCATCCTCATTATTTTTCATTTTCACATCCTTTAGCAGCCACATCATAATCACTCTTTTACTTTCTCTGACTATTTTTAAAACGAAAGAATGGATGACGTAACAATTTCTTTTTCTTCCACTCGTAAGTCTTGAAACGCTCGACGGCTCCTTTTTATCATTTTCCTTTTTCTGACAGTTGTAGTTTTTGTTTTTGTTGTACATGGCTCCATGTATACAAACTTTTAATAAATGTATACGGGAATTGTCTTAACCAAAAACATACTTTTTTTTATTATTATGCGGCAATTTTTTATATTCCTTCTTAATATTTTTGCTAGAGGGTGAAAATGTAGGTAAAAGCAAGGAATGGATGGGAGGTTGTGTGGTTAAGGCAAAAAGCTTGAAATGGCTCATCTCCATTCTGTTTTGCTTTCACTTGAACGGTTAAGACTATGAGTGGAATCTGAGACTTGGTGTGCATCTGACAAAACCTATTTTTGTTGAACAAAAAAAAAGAAAAACTAAATTTATATTTTAGATGAGAAAAAAGAAGAAAAATGTAAAATGGGGTTTAAAATAAAGTACGTATATTTATTAAATTTCCAAAAATCTATATAGCAGGCAGGCAGGTTACAATACAAAAGAAATACTATTATTATAATGAAAAATGCTTCAGGGTTTATCCCTTATTATTATTATAGCAAGTCTGTTTTCATCTAGAATAAAAAGATCGGAAATAAAAAATGAAAGAAAACAGAAAATGTCAAAATTGTTTCACTCTCAGATTCCTTTTCTTTTTTATTTCTTCTTCACTGTTGTTGCTCATTACTCCCACCCTAAAAGGAAGTTTTGGAGAAGTTGTACTCATCTTCTTGACTCGTTTTTTACTTTTATTCCTTTGTAAAATATGTGCTGCAGTTGTTGTATAATAATAATGCAAATTTATGGTTGGCTGCTTGCATAAATGGCATATAAGTTTAGCTGTGACTGCTGTTTCATATGCAATTTCTTATGTAAAATCTGTGTAAAACTTTCTTCTTTCACTTTTTTCTATCGAAACAAGAAAGGGAATAATAATACAGCAAAAATCGTCATTGCTATTTTAATTTTTCCGTAGGTGAAAGAATTCTATACGAATTCGCTTTTTTGTATCATTTTGTTGCTATGAAAAAGCTTTTGCCTAGGTGTGAGCTTTGTTACCCCTCCAAAAACGTTTTTCCGATCTAATTTCAAAACGGTCAAACCGATCGTCTTGAAACCAAAATTCAAGTCACCAGCACGGAAAATTACATAAGTTTTGTATTTACGTCATATTCATATTTTGATTTAATCCCCATGATAAACCGAAAAAACTGTCGTTGTTTGGCTGTCTCATGCATGACTTGTGCTAAACTTTACCCTGTAGTTCCAAAACAAGGGCCTAAATGAAAAATGTGTTCAATTTGTCCGGAGAGGAACATTCTAAGCTATCACTATGCAAAATTTTACAATCCTAGATTTACCCATGTCGTCATAAACTTCGAAAAACTTTTGCAAAAAAAATATGATCCTTTGTCCTATTCAATTGCGCTGCCTATGATACGGAAAGGAATACTTCTGATGCAAAAATTAATTTGATAGCCTTACTTAATGATAATCACTCACTTAAAATACAAAAATAAAAGAAAAGTTGTAAAAAAACCAACCCGTAGGTAAAAGTCCTATTGAAAAAACGAAAATAAATTAAAAAATCCTGCGTTCACCGACAGTTGCATTGTCAGTATTTTAAAAAGGTGTTAGTTTTCAAATAATGTAATATCAGTGGTTAATATTTCATAAAATCGGCAACTGTTGGGGACCGCAGGATTTTTTAATTTATTTTCGTTTTTTCAATAGGACTTTTACCTACGGGTTGGTTTTTTTACAACTTTTCTTTTATTCTTTCTTCACTTGACGCCATGGCTGCTGTTGTTGGTGTTGCCTTTCCTGATGATGATGTTTATCGTTTGAATGAATCCGCTGTTGTAAATACTGGTTAAAAGTACTTCACTCACTTCCTTCCGCCTCCTTCTCTCCTTTCAGGAAAAGAAGGGAGAGACAAAAGATTTCAGACCTTTCTTCGTTTCCGCTTTTCTATACAGTTTGGCTCGATAACGAGGAAAAGTTTTTGTGTCCCTTTCAAGTTTTCAATTCAATTCGAGTCACTAGTTTCTTCCTTTCCTTCTCATCAGTTTCTTGTTGTTGTTGCCCACCCGCACAGAGTAAAAGTCCTTTGGAGAAAGAATGGGAATAAAATAATAATGCCAATAACAGTTTTTCTTCTTTCCCCATCATCTCTCCCACTTTTGCAATCCTTACGTAATAACAATATTAACGAGCATTTCCCATAAAAAACTTATAAACAATGATTATTTCTTGTCTTTATTGTAATTGTAACAACGGTTGGGCTCCTCTTGTTGGAAAAGATAAGTGAAGAATCGAAATCGTATTGTAATAGTTAGAGAAAAGAGAATTGGGTAGGGGAAAATAAAAAGGACATTAAACTTTCTCCTTCACAGCAGCTGCTTCGATATTTCTATATGGTCGTGTGTGCAGTGTGCATCACACTTATAGGCTACTGCTCCAATGATATCTCCCTTGTCAACTTCATTGTCGTCATTTGCTCTAAATGAAATGAAATGAAGGGTAAAAATTTACTGCGTGAAGGACATATTCAACCAAGGAAAACTAGTTAAATTGGATGCCATTCTTCCATTGAATGAACGGAAAACGTAGGCGCTCACTCAATTTCAAAAGTAACTTTCAGTTCATTCAAAAGCACTTTATGAACAAAATGTTCGGCTTGTTTTGTAAACCGCAATTGTAATGGCTTCCGGATCTTCCGGTTCTCTCTGAATAATTGAATTGGTATTGCAACCTTTTTTTAGAATTCAAGTGCAGCTCATTTGTGGGAGGGAGTTGGATTCTGTCCAGTTCAAACCAATTATTTTTGTTGATAAGCCCGTTTTTCAGCAGAATACAAAGAAATGCAAAAGAATAAAAAATCCATTTCAGCAGTAAGTTAAAATTAAACGAGAGAGAACCAGTATTAAAAATTCACTTTAAATTTTTTGTAACCAAAATAGCTTTCAATATATTTTTAATATCGATAAGGGTTTTCCAAGTGTAGAATTACGTGGAAATGAAAGTGTGTGGGTGATTCTAAGAAATGTTTTTGTAATAATGATTAATATTTAATTACATTCTAAGGAAATAATTATTTCATAAGCACACTTAAACAAGCTTCCCTTTACTTTGTAAGTACTAGGGGGTGGTACAAAGCGTGAACAAATATTTAATGAAATACAGGAAAAACATTCTCGGGAAGGAAAGCCTATTTCGTAAACTTGATTATTACAAAATTAACAGTTTGTGTAAAGGTATGCAAGTTCCCCCTCACCGGCATAAATCATTCAGATTCCTGTTCATTACAGATCAAAATTAAACCTTTTCAAGCATAATCTTTTCAGTGAGGATATTAGGAAAACAATTATCACTTGCTAAAGTTTATTGGTAATTTGCTAATAATAATCATAATAACCTTCAACATTAGTTTGTGATCAATTTAGGATTTTTGTAGGAATCCAGTATCCTCATTAAACTTTATTTCTTTAGTACTTCTCTTCCACGTGTGCTGCTTTCCCCATTATCAGCTTCTTTCTCCTTTCCTTTTCTCGAATCTCATTTTTACTCGATTGCACCGCACACATCATCTAACAACGATTCCACCGCAGCATGCTCTCTCTCGGCGCTTCTTCAGTTCCCGATTTTATGTTCCTCTTGTCCCTCACTTCATAATAAATGTTATCCATTAAAATCTTTTTATGGCACTTTTTTCCAATGTCGCTATCACCGCATTTCCTAGTAAAACAGGCAAAAAATATGTTCTTCTATCCAATGCGGCTATAACCAGCTTTACTTTCTCTTTTTTACGAGATGTTTTTGGGCTTGTAAGGATGGATTCTCTGGTATCATTCTCATCGTCACTTTTTTCCTCCCTCGAACAAGAGGAGGAGAAGCGTATATATAGTGACCATCAACATCATCATTTTTGTCCGATCATGATAAAATACGGATTTTTTGTATCTTATTTTTCTTCTTCTCACTTTTCCTTCTCCTCGCTTGCTACTTGCGAGCATATCATCTTCATTTTCTTCTTGAAAAAGGAATACAAGACAATGACTGTCATAAAATGGAAGAAGGATGAAGGAGGAACATCATCAAAGTGAATGTCGATGCCATTTTCTTGCCATCAGGCAAGACCTTAGTACACACATTCATAGCATAATGTATGAGGGAGGACAATATATACTGATACTTATTTTTTTTTAGATAATATGATACAGTGAAAGTGAGACCATAACAAAGAATTCTTAATAATCCTTCTCTTTCTCTTCCCAATCTTTTTTCAAAATTTTAGCTCATCCAAGAAAAAAAGAGAAAGTTTGCTTTGGTTCCATATGAAGCAGCAGGTTTTCATCTCATGTATTTTTTCAACTTTTCTCATTTTATTCCTTTTTAGCTGTTTCTTTATTCAATAGTACGCACATCACATCCCATACATTATCATACATCATCCTTCTATCCTCTTCTAAATAAGGTTATTTTTTGGTGTTGTTTTCTCTTTTTTATTGACCTTTATTACACTCATTCCATTCACTCTAATATAAGCCTATTTATTTTTTGGCCGGTTTGGTTGGTTAGAGAAAAAGGGAAAGAGACAGTGAATGTTACGGTGAAAGATATCAAGTAAATTGGGATTGGTGAAGTAAAATGTGTTATATACGAGAATGTAATGGGACATATACGTGTATTCCTCTTTGTATTTATAGAAAATGTTTATGGAGAAAGCTCATCAATAATTGACTATGGAAGTTTCCTAGAAATTGAGAGCAAATAAGGCTAGACTAGCTGAAAAACAAACAAGAAAGGAAGCAAAAGGCAAGCATTCATAAAAATAACAAAATATCGAGATGAATTTTATTTTCTGTTGTGCATATACAAAAAAATAAAGATAGAGCATAACTAGCAGGAAAAGGAACCGGCTAAACTTGCCAGCTAGAATTGGAGATATTGAATATTGCAGTGTTAGTTTGAGCTGGCGTTGGGAAGGCATGTATCTTTTATACATCAGCAGATGAAGCAAAAATTGTGTAATGAGGAAAGAAAGGCCAAAAGGCAGACCAAAAAGGAAAAGACAGAGTGAGAGAAATAAGAGAAAGGAATATAAAAAGAAGAGCAATCTTTTTGTTTGGCTGGAGATTTTTTATTTTACTCTGAAGATGAAAAGAAGAATTGAATTGAAGTGAATTTATCTTTTATAACCACTAACAAAAAAAAAAGGATTTTAGCCTTTGGTTGTCTTTGACTTTGGTTGGATGGTTTGTTGAATTCTCTATTTTTACTTGCTCACGATTATTTTGCTCTCACTCTGATGAGAATGGTTTGTTAGTTTTTCGATGATCATTGTGATGCTGATGAGGATGTTGATGGGATGCTAGAAATATTGAAAAAATTGAAACAGAAGATAAAAGGTTGTCGTTTATGAATGCAGGACAGGTTTTGACTATTTAGGGAAAATTCAGTGTTTTGTTAAATTTCGCGTACCTTAAGAAAGTGCATAATCATATCATCTTATGGCAAAATGATGTACTAATGATCTTTGTCAGTAAGTTAAATTAACTATTATTTCATAATTTTGGCAAACCCTAATGATGTGGATGTTGCCGTTGATATGTTGAACTTGATCTAGCAGTGGGATAAAACACTGCAATGTATAGTGTTGAAATTCAATGTTGACGCTTCTCATATGCTTAATATGTTACCGGAAGTTACTCGTTTTGCGCTCGGTGGTAGTCAGATTTTGCAGTGGCGGAGTTCTTACGTTAATTATGTTACAGTGACAATATTTAGATTTAAATACAAATTTCGATGAAATTGGAAATATATATGTCGTCGGCGCGGAGAACAGTTTAGACCTTTTTGCAAGGTATACCTTCGCCCCCTTTAAGCCAGCTTATTTCTTTTTCACTAATCTTCAAGTTGTCGTTGTTTATACGAGCTAATGTTACTGAAAATTAAGTCACTTTTTAATCCAGTGATTTATTATGTTACAGTAAATCCGCTAGATTGCTCTGTATTTACTTCATATCTAAATTCGCAACTAATTTTTAAAACTATAAAATTAAACGTGACTGGTCTATGTAACATTAACATTTTGTCTCACAGCTAAACAATCATGTTTCATTTTTACGTGATACAATCTTACAAACAGACAGTTCGTACATCATAAAATTTTAACTTGCATATCCGCTGCAATCGCGTTTAAAAGCAACAATTTTCTTTGGCAATTGCGCAAATCGTATGTTTTAACAAACCCATTTCGGTGTTTGGCTTTGATCCTTCATAAAGATTTCATTTCGATTTCATTTCAACTTGCCCCAAATACCTATTCATTGGCACGTAGTCAATAAATAATCATGTACAGATTGCAATGAAAGAGGTCTTCATTTACAAAATATTTTATTTTCTTATTTGTACAAATAATTAGAAAAACAGTTCTTATGTGTACAAAGCTTCACGTATTTTTAAAGACATGCCGTCATGCAAATGCCTACTTTTAATGTTTAGGATTTTTTAAATTGGTAAAGGCTCATTTCAAGGTCACTTCAGGTATCTACAGCAAATCCCGTTTTTGTAAATAAATAACAAAACCATCAACTGTGTGTGTAATCAATCTTAATTTATGACAAATTATGAGCATGTTTGCATTACCCCTCCTAAGGTAAATAAACCACCTTAATCGACATGTCAAATCCCCTTTCTCTTCTGTTTTTTCATATTTTTCCCCTATTCAACCAAAACAAGACCAAAGAGCAAGTCGAGCCAGATGCAGTAATAAATAACATGATAAACATTTGTTCCTGAATCAAACATATCTTTTACAACTCATTTAATGTCTAATTTGATAAAGATGAACTTGTTCAAGACTTGTGCAGTAGTAAACAAGCCAACAATAAATATTTACCATTCCTTTGTCACATTCTATTGCTAGAAAGCACTAGCGTCAGCCACCAGTAAACCATCCAAAAAGCAAAATTCTACGGGTAAAGTAATATGGGAGTAATAAATTTAATATTTTGAATAGAGAGAATAATCATCCAAGACCGAACTAAAGCTACCGCAACAAAACTCATCATCATTCATCCTAAATCCCATAATCTAATATCTTTAATATACACATAAAACGAGTCCTTTTCATTTTCAGTGAGCTACCGTGCATATAATCAGAGGAGAGAGTAAGTTACAGAAAACTGGTTTTGCTCATTCTAAAACATAACAGAAGCTTTCACAGAGAATGCTAGTTAGTAGAGTTGGGCAAAATAAAGCTTCATATAAACCAAGTTAAACGCTGCTTCGTCCTGTAGAAGTGCAAGTGGTTTGGCAACTTATTGGCTCGTGCTTCTTCCAATTCCTTCTCAACTAAAGAATTCTCACTCACTCATTCTCACTTCTTCAGGCATTTTCAGTATGATTCTCATAGCCAGAGTTAAACTTGCCTATAATGGTTCTCGCCGTACTATTTCACGTAATGTGTTTGACTATTGTTGTTCCTCCTTCAAAAAACACAAGCAAAGTAGCTAAAGAGGAGCTCTTCCATCTTTACTACTACGATACGCTACGCTACGCTTTACTACGCTGCGCTTCTGTGAACAAAGCTCTTTCACTGTGAAGCCTCTCAAGTCAGTCAGTTGGGTTTCCACTTGCCGTGAGTCAAGTTGCATCAATTCTGGTTATTGCATAGGATTTGCATGATGCCTCTTGTTTCATGCAGTTCAATTCTCTATCATTACAGACAATAAAACCTTAATTGAATATTTGAACAAAAACGAGACTTCTTTTGTCAAAAAAGTGCATTCTTTACAAGGCCAGCTAGTATTTCTGTTCAAGTGTGAGTAATAACTTAAAAATAAAGCAAAAATTAAACATAGCCAAGTGTTTTTGTTTAGGAATTAGAATCATTGTCTGTGAACAAGTTTTTTGTTTAAAGAATGGAAAATCTAGTTTTTTGAAAAAAATGCATATTTGCATTGCACTTGACTTGCTTTTGTGATGCATCCATTTAAAATTGGCTCACCAAGCAGTTAGAAAAATAATAACAGTTTGTCTACTGTTGCTTCTATTGAGTTGGACTTGTGGTTTGTTGTAATGACTTGAGTGAAATAAAGTAAGACAAGGAATTCTATACATCCCGTCACGATACTCACTTAAAAAGTGCTTTTCACACCAAGACCAGAATTAAACGAAGAATACACGAATAATCACCCTGTTTAAACAGTAATTGTGAAGAGAGTAAAAACACTGATACTTTAAAGTGGTTAAAAATAAGTAAATGCAGAATTATTGTATTAAAAGCAAAACAATAAAGTTATAATAATAAACAAAGGAAAAAAATCCTAAAGGGAGGAAGAAGAGGAAAGAAAAGGACAGTAAAAACTGAACACTTTATCATCTTCAACGTAGTTGTACCATGAAGTAGCAGCAACAATAATCATAAAATCATATAAAGGGAAGAAATATCAATTACCCTCAAAACAAAGGGATAAAAATTACATGTAATTTTAAAAGAAAACTTTAAAATGCTATTATATTATGCGAAGGAGCAGGCTTGTATAGTTAGCTGATCTCGTTTTCATACTTTGAAATTAAAAAGATTCTTGAATGAGTATAATTTTAATTTTTATGATTAATACGACTACATCTGACCACTTTAATTTCGCAAAGTACTAATTTCCCGTTAAAAAAGTGAAATGTGTCATGTTTTACACTGAAAAGGATAAAATCAGTAATAGGCGGAATATGGGAGGAGTAGCTGAAGAAAATTAATCAGTGCGAAAGTAACAAACTTTTTGTGTTCTTATCTGTCTTGATTAAACTGTAATAGAAAAAGGGAAAGCAAAGAAAAAATTGAAAACAGAAAAACCATACACAGATTGTTTTCAAAATTTGTGTCCTGTTCAAGGAACCAAGTAGCGTAGTTTGAGTGGAGAAAAAAAGGGAGAGAAGATAATGCGAAATTATTATCGGATTTTGTGCTAATGCGATTTTGATTGCTATATCTCCGTATATTTGTTCCTCTTCTATAAGGGATCTCTGGGAGTTCCACCAGTGAATCTCCCGATTAGGCGTAAGAACCTTCAGGATTGATCCGAATCTATAGATTTTCAATCCGGCTTCCTATCCACCTGACAATAGTACCGATGACGATGGTGTGATAAGAAGGAAGAAAAGAGCAACATATTTTGGTTCTCTCTGTGTTGTGGGAGAAAACCAAGTGAACAAGTTTTAGATAGAGAGAAAGATTCAGATTTCGTAATCTATTTATTTCGCAGTTAGTTATTAGTGAAAGAGAGATATCATGTGGTGAATTTTCTCCTCCAGAAACAGAATCTAAAAAGAAAAAAACAGAAAGTGAGAGGGAAAAATCTCATTTTTTACACCTGTGCGTGCGTGTTCGGAATGCAATTTTTCATAATAATTTTTCAATTTTCTCTCCTTTCCCCCAATAATAACACTTTGTCTGTGGGGAATTAGTTGTGTGTGTCTGTTTGCTAAAAGTTATAGGGTGTTGGAATTGGTTGAAGAGAGAGAAGAGAACACCCTGGAAAAATATAAGCACTACTTGTAGTTTTTTCTACTTCATTGCGTGATTGGTGGGAATGAGAATAGATTTAATCGAAATACTTTTTCCCTTTTCATTTTCTACTTTCAATGTTACTGTACATGGCTGACTGAATGAGCTCTCAAAAACTTCCTCCTTGGGAATCTGTGCCATACAAAACAACATTAGAAAACGGATCAAAAGGAAACTTTTCATTTCATCAGGACGATCATCATCCTCGTGGAATGAGTAGATTGAGAGAGCCCATAAGCAGCTGCTTCCTTATTCACAAAAGCCGTTCTAAAGATACTCCCGGAATCGAAAAGGGGAAGTAAAACTGTGTTATTTGGCTCTCTAAATGAGTTCCCCGCTTGAAAGGAAACTTTTCCATTTTAAGGTCAACTTGATTACAGCTTAAGTGGTCAAGAACTTATGTACGTTGTCGGTGGTGCTCTACTTTATTTCTCCTAATAACACTACAATAATTTCCATTTAACTCTATACGTACACTTTATTAGGGTACTATTGAGAAGACCGGGTGCTGCTGTGGCTTCGCCTCTAATCATTTCAATTAGTTTACACATCATTACCGTTACATAATAAAATTAATCTTGACACTTTAAAACATTCATGGATGATCATTGAGTAACCATCTAGATTACCGTGGTACTTTATAGTGTCAAAATCAAACGTACTTTATTCGCAAGTATTTTAAAATTAGAAAGATACAACAGGACATTTTGTCTGCTAAAAGCTGTGCACAATTTGCTTGTAATAAACTGGAATTTAACAGGTAATTATTCACTAAATAATGGATATAATTTAGCAATTAAATTATCATTCTATATTTTTTATTACTTCCAAATATTCCAACCTCATAAATTTGCATTTCAGTATCAATAGCTGATTTTGCTTGAATCGAAATTGCGATAAATGTCTTGTCTACGCGATATTTTGCAATAATCTTTTGCAAAACTAACGAAATATTATCACGTAATTTAACTACTGAAGGAAATGACAATTTTTAACCAGGACGTAAAAAGAGAATTAGACCACAAACAGGATAACATTACATGCTCCTGCTCGTTCACTCTTTTTATGGCATCGTTAAGAGTTTAAAAGCTATGTCTACCTCCCACTTAAATATCAGACAACTTAACTAAAAATGGAGTGTGATGAATGGACATAATCAGTACAAGGCGAGGAGGAGTTCATCTCCCCTCATGTTTGTTCATGGCATTGACATCGCTATCATCAAATCTGCTAATCAACCACAGAACAAATATTAATAAAATAATTCTTGTTGAATGTATAGGCACACAACAAATTTACATATTATCGCTTTCGCAATAACTGTCGCATTTCTTATCTATATTCTGCACAAAGTTTGTATAAATATTAGCAAATTGCTACAAATTATAATTGCTCTACCCTTCCTTCCAACATATCCAGTCTGCTTTCCATTGAAATCGTTTTATTATGCATAAGTGCAAACAAGTGCGTTTAAATGAGCAGGACAAGCTGCATAAAAATACAATTCGCCTCGAACTCTAAACTCCTCTTTATATTGTAAAAGACTCAATTTCATATCGCTCTCATCACAATGCCATTCATGTCGAATGTAATGGAACAAAGACGAGTCAAACGAGACGACGAGCGAGGATGGAATGGAAGGTTAAAGTGGTATTTTATACAAATAGAAAATTTTAGAAGAAAAATAAAATAAAAAACAAAAAAACCGCCCTAACAATAACTAAAGTAAAACTCAATATCGTCTCACCTTTATCCACCATTTCCATCACCCAACCCAAATCTACTCGGTTGAAGAACTACCGATCTACTTTTTATTTACAAAGGTGACTCATCATTATCATAATAAAATCATTTTATTTGTATAGATCTGAGGTAATAACAGACAACCCTCCACTCACTCATTCATTGTATGAAAGAAAGCCCTGGGTGTCCTGGGTTTGCTATTATATAGAATAATAGATAAATGACAGTGACACTTGCAACACTGGCATTAAATAACCTGAACATGTGTTCTTTGCTTCTCTATAGATTATCTTCTCTTCCCCAAAATCTTATCATCATATTTGGAATTGAAGATGAAATGTAAACTCATTTTGAATTCGAAAGAAAAATTGTATTTCATTTGCAAAAATGTGTTTTTTTGCAAAAATGTTTTATTATTACAAGAGCGTGTTTAGGTATTCAGGACTTGTGCTACAAAATGGGATTTTTAGTTCAAATATAGATATTTTTCTCGAGTTTTATTGCCATAATGTGAGCGTCATCATTTGTAATTCCTTAAAAGCCTACTTCTGCGTTACGTTTGCTTGATGCGGGGAAGATGATCCAGCGCAGTGTAGTTGCTTCACGGTATCACCAAACTGCTATTAAATTTCTTTGCAATTTCTTTTGCAAGTAAATGATTGTGGTAGGTACGCATTAGTATATCTCCATTCTTTCCAAAAAATATATTTTTTACTGTTTTACAGTTTTATTGCGTATGCATAATGTATTACCTACCTACTTTCCTGTATATCTGCATTGTGATGTGAATGTGACTCATTCGATTGTCAGAGAAATGGATAGAAGGAATGGAGCAACACTGCAAACATTGTATTGTATATTTGCAGTTTTTTGAGGAAAGAAAATGCAAATATTTTGAAAGATCTCTGATAGTGGTCATCATAACTATATGACTGAAAAGGCTTAGGCAATATGCGCAATAAAAACAAATTCGCAGTCAAACATGTAGAAACATGGAGAATCAAACAGACTTCTTCTTATGGTAAAATAGGAAATTGGCAAAGTTAAAAAGAAGTTGGCAAATGCTTAACAATCATGCTGATGATGAAGATGATATCATCATGACAGTAGAACAAGGCCTTTTGCGTTCGGCTTAACTTTTGATGTGGATATGGAGTTGTGCTGTTGTTTTTTGTTGCTAGTAAACTTGGTTGAAGGTGGTGGTGGGTGGATGATGATGGCATGTGTGTTGCTGTTGAAACTTTTCTGTTTTTGTTTCCTTCGTTTTTTTCTTTTAAATAAAACAAACCAGATCCATTAAAGATGGAAATGGAATGAGCTGGAAATAAAGAGGGGAAACTGTATTGGTGATTGTCCAAACAAACTCGAGCCGAGATATGCGTACAAGAATGGAGTAGAGAACAACTTTTGTTTTAAAAGCTTTAATAATGGAATCCTTTCAAGTTCGTCATTTCAACATAACAGCAGCGTTCTGTCATCCGTCTTTTGAAAAAAGTAAACGTAGTTTTGCTGTCAACTTTTTTTGCTTATTTTGTAACCCTCCAAAATGATCATCGTGATCGCCTCACTATTAGTCACCTGAGTTTACAACAAGCACGAAATAAAATTGTATTATGCAAAAGCACAATCTCATGTTTAAGCTTCACAATTAAAACTCTAATCATGATAATATACGTATGAATGGGGTAAGTTATATATCTTTGCTCGTGCTGTTGCGTTGCAGACGTAGTCACAGTATTGTTGCAAAGTGAATGGTCACCTTCCTTCATTTCAAGGACAAACAAATACAAGCATTTCTTATGAAAACCACGTTGATTCTTTGCTTTACTCTTCAAGTTGTCAATAACAGATTATTCACATCAAGGAATCATTTCGTAATCATGCAATTGCTCATAATCAAATTCAACATACTTCAACTTAACGATAAATAGGTTTTAGGCTTATCCTTTATATCAGTCAGGGAATATTTGGCAAAATATATTTCATTCAGCTGTATGCAGGAAGTAAAATAAACTAGATTTGCCTTCATCATCAACATCGTAGTGAGGATCGTATTCTTTTATGTAGTATGCATGAATTACTTTAGTATCATAAATGTAACTCGTGGACTATTCCATTCCTTGACAAAATTTGTTATGTTTTTGGAACGCGCTCAAGACAATTCCAAGTTTTATTTAAAGAACAGTATTATGAACTGGCTAGGTACTTGACTTGGCCACTACTCCATAAAACGTTCTTCGTCTTTAAAGAGTTAAATAGAACAAAAGAAATTTTATAGGGACAGTTTGGCAGAAACAGGCAAAAGCAAACAGCGCAGGAATGGAGCTTGTAAAATAAAAAAGTTGCAATGTTTTGAAAGGCACAAGCCGCTATAGTCTGCTGATCTTTTTTCCATCGCCATATTAGACACGTCTCATTCATATCATGATAAAACCCGATGCAAATACAAACTCTTTTTCAAATGAACAAGATATCCTGAAGGAAATTGAACTGGCGATGTTTATGACGATGATGATTCAAGCTAAATGAGGAAAAATGAGCTTGGTAGTGTAAGTGTTGGTGATGATGGTGGTAAAAAAACATTGAGCACGAGTTATTAAATGAGAACAGAGATCGTGATAATGTAACTGCACTTTCATTGGGTTGCAATTTTCCGTAATGGAATAATTTGCACTTTTTTATTTTGAAGAGATGATCGAGGAGAGAGCAGAGTAAAAACAGCAGCAGCAAAGATCAGACCAAAGGTGAATGATGATGATTATTATGATGCTGAGAGAAGTAAATAGTTGAAAGTTTATTTATCTCTGTTGATATTACCGAGCTGTTTCTTCTTTACTCTATCTATTTACCTACGAGTTGGGGAGGATATAGTTGATTGAATAGCTGAAAAGGATTGATTTAACAAGCCTTTATTTGGTAAATATTGTAGAAAGGACCTTCAAGTGCTATTGCAAGACCTTCACAAAGTTCAATAGCTTTGTAGATTTGTTTTCCTACTTGAATAAGAGTATAAGAGTTTGCTTAACAATTTGAAAAAAACTTCCTTATTCTAGTGATCAGCATAGTGTACGTATTCGATTTTTTCTAGGTTTATGAATGTGTTCTATAATATTGGGTTCTGCTTAATAAATGTTTTGCACAAAAAAATAAGAAAAATAACCTTTAAATCGAGTACAAACTTGATTGTGACTGCGAGACTATAATGTTTAACATCATGAATCTCAGTAAAGGTATAAAAATCCATATTATCAATTCAATTTCGTCGTCATAAAAAAGTTTGAAAGTTGGTTGGAAAAGATACTAGATCTAGATCTTTGAGTTTATAGGTGCGCGTTGTATACTTTTTTGTTTTTAAGCGTGAACACAAAACTTTTGAGATTTTGAATGACGAAAAAATGATTGAAATGCTTTAAAAGCAGTGCTAATGATAATAGTGATAATTTAAGTACTGTATAAAAGTAAATTAAAGAGTAGAACAGGTAAAAAATAACAATGGGAAGAAGGTTAAAATGAATATTTGAAGTACTTATATTGCACGAATCTTACTTTGGAGCAAAAACTGCGTTTCTTCATTTCATTTAGTCATGTTGGTTTTACCTTTCAAACAATTTGAAGAAAGGACAAAAGAGTTTTTGTTGGAAATTAGCCGTTTTTAATGACATAGTAAAATATTATTTGATTGTTGCATGTGTGGCTCTTCATCATGTGGTTTGAGAATAATCGAATATTACCAGACATGCAAGGGGGGTATTATTAGTGGGCATGGGTAGTGCCTTTTCCCGGGTATTACCCACTGCCCACCCACCCCTAAAAAAGGTGGGCAATAATGTACAAGTGGGCAAC
>JAANSO010000024.1:0-121677 GCA_036507315.1 Lepidocyrtus fimetarius | reverse complement strand
CTTTTGGTAAATGAGATCGTAACTGGATTGAATAATCTGGATTGTGCAATTGAGCACGGCTGCAACGAACCAAAATATTCCCATGTGTCGGCTTCCCTATAAAAAATCACGAAAATGTTTGCAAATTGCATAATCAAGCGTAAATATTGCATAGAACTTTCACAGAATTTACCTGGAAAATAACCTGGGTCCAGAGTATCACCGTTAAAATCACTGCTATCAGGCTGCATCCTATTGTAATATAATCCTCCGTGTCTAAAAAAATTAATTAACCAATTAAAATTTTTAACCATGTGGAACATTTAAAAAAAACACTCACACAACTCTTTTCTGGGGAAGAAGGCGTCAAAAGTCGAGAATAGCAATCTTATTGAAGAAAACTAAAAACAATTTGTAAACATTAATTAATTAATTCTAAAAATCATGATTTGATGCACGTGAGCAAGCACACATTTGCGAATTTTTTGCATACCCAATGAAGTATAGCAGTTACAACAACAGCACTCCCTATTGGCAATCCAAATCTAAAGAATTTATTCATCTTTGCAAAATTTAACCTTCAATCTTTAACAGTTCCAGTATTTTCCACTATTCACATTATTCACTTGATTCACCCATCTATATTCACTTCACAATGTAATTAGCCTAACCCAATCGATCAGCAGTTAACCGGCTGATTAAGTTAATTTTATTCATTTATTAAACAAGGAGCAACATTTCAGTCCGCTTCTTGAGAACGTTTTCTTCCAAATGCAAGTATTTCACCATTCCATTTTAATGTCAATCAATTTATTTTTTACTGCCGAATGTCCATCATCACATCACAAACACCGTCCAACTCCTTCCCGACTGATCATTCGAATCCTAATTATTTACTTAACAAAAGCATTTATTTAACTTTTTATCCTCCTCATATTTTGTCAACGCTGCATGAATAAAAAACTGTTTCGTATGCAAACAATATTTTTATCATCTCGTATAATAATACGTTTTTAAACCTATTCAAAACTATCCCCTCTCCTGCATTAAATACAGTTGATGCATACTGACGTTTCAATTGATGATAGCATTTGGGATTCCACTTAAGATAAAAAGATATTAAATCAGAGCAGTTTGCATGTGTTAAAAAATCATCTCTATCTCCGTTTCTTCAGCATCCAAAATCCGTTAATATTATGAGTTGTTAATCCAGAATCAAAGACTGTCCTTTCATTAGTCACCGTCTTTATAGCTCATCTCATAAAATTCAACAGAGTGCCCCGTTCCATTCATCATCTTCAGCATTTTAAGCTCTTTTTACCTTCATCATCGTCCTCTGGAATTATATGAATAATCACTGATCTGGATATGCTTGAAAACGGCTTCTCACATTACAAAGAATAATCTCAACCCACAAAACTTTTAAACTTTAAATGAATTTAACATTGAGATGACTTAAAACTCCTTTTATAAGTGAGAAACTGCCAATATCGATAACCTTCCCACAATATTTTCACGAACCGTGACAGAAGGATAAAAGGATGGAAGTAATAAAATATTATTGCTGGCACAACCTGTAAAGTATTTTTTAAACTAATAAAACACGTTTTTAACTTTTGCAGAGTTGACAACTTTTACAGAACTCTATTAAAAATCTCCTTGTTAATTAGTTTCTCGGTTTGAATAGGGGAAAAGACCACACAAAAACCTATTTCAACACTTTTTGTTTATTACCAAATCCGTTATCCTTGCCTTGTCTACAGAAGTCTGGTAAAATTGCTGCTGCTGCTTCAACAGCCGCTGCAATAATGAATACGAAATTAATTGAATTTGCTACCTCATTTAAATAAGTATTAATTGAGGGAAAAAATAGATCATTGCATGCCTCTCCTGTCTATTATATAAACTTAGACCACAAGGAAGTTTAACACGGCAAGAAGCCACGTAGGTCGTAGATTTTTAACACGAAATGATAATTGCTTTTCCACAGTGTTTGCTAATTTGAACTTCAGGTAAATAAGATCTGTAGCTTCCCCATCAATTCATCCTCATCATTATCATAACAGCCTTTGTGCTACGCCGTGTGCGTGCCTACTTTACCAAATTAAGTAAATATTGAAATGTTGTTGAACATTATCCATTCAATCCAGGCAAGAGAGCAATTTTTTTGAATGATAAAAAGAAGAATAAATTATAACTTTGAAATGAAGGTAAAAGATATTATGACAGGACAGTGTGGTAATAACGCATTTTTTTCTCGTAACTGTGCAATATTAAATGAATTATGCTAACAACGTTTTAAATGAAGGAGAGAGTCGAACTCTAAAGGACTGGGTAGGGCAGAAAAAAACAAGGGTAATCAATTAGGTAAATGATTAGACATTATTGATTTGGCATAAATATCCACACGGGTTAAATAATATTATTCAATTAAGTCAAAGTCAAACCTGACGCTTGTCCATATTTCACTGAAATTATTATGTCCTGTCACTATTTCTAATGCTTGCTCAATAAAGGCGCATTCACATCGCAAGAGACGTCGTACCACGCCGTACTACGTCATATTACCAGTGTGAATGCAGCTTAGTTAGGAAAATCATTTATGTTAAAATTTAAGTAATTAATAAACAAGTTCTTTAAATGGCTGTAAAACCAAACTGGATCAACTTCGGTTTTCTTTTATAAAATGTTTTATTTAATTTAGTAAACGTCAATCATTAAAGTTTACATAACAAACAAGAGATGCATCTGTGCTAACAATCATAAGTTCTTTAAAAGTTGAATAAATTCCTGCGATTCTTTGTCAATGTCAGAATCCACAGAATATTTCATAATAATAGGTCAATTAAACTTGTATTCTCACTCATAATCATTACTTAAAACGTGCAAATTTTTTTCACACAGGTAAATCTACAAAAGTTTGCTGACTTCTTTTTCTCACAGCGCTTGCAGCTTTTTCTTTATGATTTCCATAAGATTTTAGACATGTGGCGAATGTCACCACGCGAAAGAACAAGTCTGAGATGAAAAACAAACTAAAAAATACAATGACAAATGTTGGAAACGTGCTATTTTCCGAGACAATGACGAAAATTAGGATGCCAACGCTTATTATAGACTCCATGATTTTTGGCAAGATCCACCAACTTTGGTAAGCAAGTGTTTTCTGGAACAAGAAAAACACGAAGATTATCCCACCATTTATGGAAGCTTAAATGTGCAAAAAACTTACTTTGTGGATGCTTCGAATGAAAAATATATCAAAAATTATTCGAATCACGCGGATTATCCTTTCCTCAACTAGAATAGGTGTTAGCGCAGAGCCTAAATGCAAAAAATATAATTAAACTTCATAATTAACGTACAATTAAAGCTAAAATAATTACTGCTTGGATAGTATTCCTCCTCCCTTCCAAAGAACGCCTGGCTAAACTCTCTATTTAGCAATTTGCAGACACACCAAGCCTACAAAAATTAAATAATTAGTTAGATTTAAAATTTTTGGCGGGAAAACTTATTTTTCTGTACCAGGTCATTTATCAACAGGAATTTTGCAAGTCGGTCAGCATCACTTAAATAAAACTTGACAAGTTTCGAAAACCCCATTCCAATAGGCATAAGCTCCCTAGCCAGCTCATTCTGCGCTTCCCTTTGCCTTTGTTGAATAGCCTGGGAAATATTAGGCGAAGTTGCCAATTCCCCTTTGGCCCTGAACTTTGCATAGATTTTGTTATAATTCACAGCAACTGTGATTAAATAAGCTCTAATTAGCAACCTAATCGTGCTAAGGTACATGAAGTGCAAAGGGGACAGGGAGTTATCTTCAGAGGTCCAAAATCGGTAATTAATCACCCCGATTAAAATCATTTGTATTAGATCAACTGCCGCTGTGAGGTACATCCAGATTTTTAAGATGAGTAATCGTCCCTGTAAGACAATTGAAAAAATACTAATGATTCATCTTTGTCAATCAAACTGACAAATTGAACTTTGGAACTTAAATAAGTTGATCTCACACGATTAGAATCATCCCAATCCAAAAAGTCAAAGCCAGAAGTATTTTACAACCTTCAATAGTTGCCTGTGTCACTTCTAATTTGTCTACATTGGAAGAATAACGTGATAAATCTCATAAATGCTATGACGCATTAGTTAATTGTTTGCTTACGATAATGCTCTTCGTCAAATATTGATTTCATTGAAGAATGAAGACATTTAGCCATGGCTGTCAACTTTAAAGAATATTAAAAAGATATGATCCAACAAATTGCGTAATAACGGAGAATACAAATTAAGATTTATTTTACCAAATCTAGAAATCCAGCTATGACCAAGGCTTGCCCCGCGGGGACTCCGAATCTCAACCACGCCTTCATTTTAAAAAAGTTAATAACATTTGACCTCATCTACATTGGAATTAAGACTAATTTGAATTTGTAATTAAGAAAAATGATGAGATGACTTCATATTTCCAAAGTTTAAATAAATTCCACAGCACAAAATTACTGATCAAAGACGGTTAAAACCGCACTTTTTTATGCAGTTAATATTTTATATTTTCTTGTAAATGTTTTCACTATACACCATACAAAGCCAATGATTGCACATGCCTTGCTGATTAAACTAAATTAAATTGATTCAATCAGCGTTAATGTTCAGTTCCATGCATCATAAAACCGTCCACACATTCCTACTAACTTTATTTACAAATGTTTCCTATATTAAATACACTGACCAAACAATTTACATTTCTATTGTGCTGTCCGTTCATACAGATTACAGATATGTTAAGTTTTGTATTTATGTAATAAAATGGAAGAATGAAAGATTTTTAAGTTTACGCATGCCCAATACATAATACTAATACATAGTTTAAAATAGTTTTTTTGCAGACAATTAGCATTTTTATTATCACTAAAGAAAATCTACTTATCATTTAAAAATCTACAACAAGTAATCCACAAATTGGAGGGTGAACATAAGCCTTCTCCATGTCTTTGACTGTGGGTGCAACAATCTTCAAATCTCTTACTACCCCGCTTAGTTTCGATGCCTTAACCACCATCTCATTCTCCTCCGTGTCAACCTCAATATTATCTGATCTGAACCCTTTCACATCAATTTCTACAGAAAACGAGCGAACCTTCCCATCCTTATCAGGTTTCCGTTGTACTTTATAAGAAAGATTCGTATTTGAGCCTCCCATCACTCGGAATTGTCTAAAAAAGGATAAGCCATTAGCTAAAATAAACATTTTTTAATTAAACTTTTTTAACTTACTTCAACTTCGTTTTTGACCCAGATGCCGTCGCAGCCCTGAAATACGACGGAGGGGAAGGAGGTGAAGGTGGGGTCCAGCGTCCCCCCGGAGGAGACATCGGAGGTGACTCGTCACCTTCCCTCATAACAAAATTAAAATCCCTTTCAAGCTCATCAATTTCCTTAGCAAGTTGCTCCTGATAACCAATCAATCTCTGTAACTTTGTCCTTAACATTTTCTTTTTAATCTCACTCTGCATCTCAGACCTTCTCTCGAAATACTCGTGGACTTCGTCGGGAAGGATATTTTGGTAATTTGGAGGGGCACTCCGTGACCCTTTTCAAAAATAAATTTAATCTTAGTCATCATATTAATATAGTTAATAAAGCCATTTAATAAACCTCTGCCTCTGGGCGGTACATTCTTCTTATTTCCCCCTGGTGGGCCTAGGCCCCCCTCCTGCGCCCTTGACCTTTGCGGAGGCTTTGCCTTACTTTGACTAGATTTAGTGTGAATATAAGGCGAACTGGATGTTCTTCTACTTCGACTATTCCCATACTGTGAGCTCATAACTAATTTTTAAAATGTGACTTTTATTTTAACTTCAGTTAGAGTGACTCTCTACCTAGTTTACAAACTTAACTTCTAAAAAAATTAGAGTGGTCATTTTTATCCGTTATTTTTCCTATTTCACATATCAATTCAATGACTGTATTTCATTATGTAATAGAAAAGCGCATGAAAGAATTTCCCTGGAAATTACGTTTCAAACGGCAAACAAAATAAATTTTTGATTTTAAAGACGATGATTAAAAGTCCAAATTGGGTGGATTATTTTTAAGTAGCAGTAAAAAAATGTTAAGACTGAAGCAGGAACAAGAAGACATGGAAGAGTCATCGGCGGCGCCAAGTGCCCAAACCGACGAAGAAGAAGGCGGAAGTGCGGCGCCAGCTCCGAAAAGAGCTAAAGGCAATGTTACGATTCGTGATCGGCTTCTACTCAAAGAGGTAAACTAATTCAACTGATTGGCCAATTAAGAACATATTTAAGCTGTATTTAATTAACGTTTTTAAAGGTAAATGAGCTAGGGACGGAACTCCCTCCCACTTGCGAGTTGAGATACGACGAGCCCGATGAGCTTCACGACTTTTACGTCACAATCAAACCTGAAGAAGGGTACTGGAAAGGGGGGACTTATTTATTCCATGTTGCAGTTCCTGACAGTTATAATATGACTGTAAGTACCCAAACTTATCTAACTCTGTTAACTATGTTTAATTAAGTTAACTATTGTTAATTTTGTCTTTTTAATTAGCCTCCAGTAGTAAAATGTAAAACCCGCTTGTGGCACCCAAACATTAACGAAGAAGGAGCAATCTGCTTGAGTCTTCTTCGCCAGTCTTCAATAGATGAAATGGGGTGGTCCCCTGCTCGACGGATCAAAGACGTGATTTGGGGTCTTAACTCTTTATTCACTGTAAGCAATTTTAATCCATATCAATGCAGATTTAAATGTTTAGATAATTAACTGCTGATTTTTATTAGGATCTCTTGAATTTTGACGATCCCTTAAATCAAGAAGCAGCAGAGATGTATCAAAAAGACCCTGACGCTTTCCAAATCAAAGTTAAAGACTACATTAAAAAATACGCCAAGAATTAACCTCCATTAGTTCACATCTTATAAACCCATTAAGCTGGGAAAGGTTCCTCTTTTTTGATAAAAATACATGATAAAAATTGTTTAAAAATCAATAAGTGTGAATAATAGTAAACAGTAATTGAATAAAAATAGTTTGTTTGCGTTTAATGTGAAATATTGAACTCAAGAAACGTATCTGTTTACATATTAGATAAGGTAAACCGATAAGGATTTAAATCACTGGGCATCTCATTAGAGCAAATTGCCCCCATTTCATTTGCCAACTGCCAGTAACGCCATCGCACAATATAAGCCGCAGCCTTGGGTTGTCGCTCCCTTGTAAAAATCCCTTTCATGCAACCCCAAGGTCGAAATGTTTCTTGTGGAGTAGCAAAATCCGCAAAGTTCCAAATCATTTCTCCAATAAAATAGCTCACATTAGATCGGAGATAGTCAAAAGCTTTGAAATGCTCGAGTAAATACTCCGTTTGGTAGTCTTCAGTCCATACAAAGCCAGGGCTCTGTTTCAAGCATTAATATTTACTTAATTAACTTAATTTTAGCTTGATTCGCCATTAAAATTAAATCCTAATACCTGATGCATTCCAGCAACCGTTCCTGCACCGTATTCAGAAATGAGAATGGGTTTTTTATACGTATCATACCAGTCTTTCACTTCCGTAGGGATTTGGTATTTAATAACTTCAGCTCTTCCGGTATCTGAATACCATCCGAAGTAACGGTTTATGCAAATTACGTCGAGATTTGGTGCCTAAACATGCAAATCAGATAATTAATAAATCAATAGCTTAATCTTTTAATAATAATGGCCTTAAAAAGCATATCATTACAGTTTTATTTGAGAACCCGTAACTCGCCACGATAGTAATAGGTCTGCTTGCTTTATCTACTTGTCTAGTTGCGGCAATAACTTTGCTGTAATTAAAAATGTTCTCAATTACTGTAAACATAATAATGAATAGCTAAATTAATGAAAATTACTTAAAATAAGCGGTTGAATTTGCTTCCAATGATTTCGGCTCATTTCCAATTGACCACATAATAACACTCGGGCGGTTCTTGTCTCTGTTGACCAACTCTTTCATCACTTGAATATGACTTTGACAGAGTTCATCTCCAAATCCCCTTAAAATTATATTACAAATTATTACGTAATTTAAATAACTTCCATTTAAAAACACTTACGTTAATCCAATTGCTGGCGATTCATCAATGACAGCGATTCCCAATTCATCCGTAAGATCTAGGATTTCCTCTGCATAAGGATAATGCGAAGTTCTGTACGAGTTTGCCCCAGTCCAAAGAATTAAATTGTGATCTTTTACCAACATAACATTATCCACGCCGCGCCCCCGTATCTAAAAATAAAATGATAAGCAATGCATCCCCGCAAAAAATAATTGATTGATATTTTCTTACGTTGTAATCTTCATGTCTTCCAAACCCTCTGAAATAAAATGGTTTCTTGTTAATCAGAAAAGTATCATTTACAACTTCCGCCGTCCTTATCCCAAACTTCAATCTGTACACATCCCCATCAAATTCCTTTTCAGAGTTTACCAGTTTAACTTCCAAGGTGTACCGATAAGCCACGCTTTCTCCTTTTGGAGCTGATAAGTAAGGCCACCACAACTTTGCATTGGGAACCTTCACAGCTCCACTGCAACCTTTTCCAGTTGCAACTTTTTTATTACTCTTGTCGAAAATCGAGACAGCGCAGTCAATCCCGTTCTTATCTAAATCTCCAGGAAAATGAGGAAAATTGGCGTGAATCTTAACTCTGTACTGTACAACGCCAACCGTGTGAGTTTCTTTTTGAATAAAATCGGTTGCAACCGTGATGTCATCAATGTACGAGGGCGGAGTCGAGAATAGATAAATGGGCCGATGTATCCCGGCGAAATTAAAGTAATCAAAGTTGTACCCTTGAGTGACAAAGTTTTTTGGATACCTAAGAACATAATTAAAACTTTTAAATAGTATTCATCTGCAAATTAATCAGGGAATGAACCTTGTTGTGTCTGTATGATACTGCAGAGTTCCTTGGGGAATTGTGAGTTGATTTAAAGTATTATTCAACGCAACGGAAACAAAGTTTTCTTCTCCGTATTTAACTAATTTAGTAACGTCCAACGCAAACGGTAGGTATCCACCTGTATGATTCACAGCGTGTTCCCCATTAACCCACTAATTAGAAAATTATCCAAATTAGTTTATTTTAAAAGTTTGCAAATATTTTTGACAGCTATTGGAATTATTGATAGTTTGATACGTACCACGACGGCGTGATAATTGGCACTACCAAACCGGAGAAAAACTCGTTTTTGAGCTAATTGCCAACTCTTTGGTGCCCAAAACGTCGTGGAATACCAAACCCAGCCAATATGATCGCGTATTTCTTTCACCTGTGTTATGTCATTGTAGCTGCTTGGCACTGGCATGAGGTGAACTTGACATTTCTATAAAATGATTGATTCACTCATGTCATGACACGTTAAAATGAATACAATGCAGTGATAATTATTATTACAATCCTAACCTCTGAAGACAAAGGAGAATTAAACCAAGTCTCTCGAAACCCTTTGCTATTTCCATCTTGAATATCATCATCCACGGCAAATTGCCAAATCCCGTTTAATGATTTCACTTCACGACTTTCCGATTCCCGGGGATAAAGTAAATTATTTGCACAAAATGACAACTTTGATATACAAATTAAGAAAACCGTTAAAGCAAAAAATCTGAGCTCCATTTTGATCGCCGTCCCTTAATCTTTACTTAATATTTCAGGATTCACAAATGTCTGCAATAAGAACACGCAGTACCAACCAGTTTCATATTGACATGCCAAAAATAAATAATCCAGTCTTTTTGAGTCTTCCTGTGTTTGGAGATAAGAACCGTGAATTTTTGATTATTTCTAAACATTTTATTGTAAATTTTATACATGCCCGTATTGTATTTCATGGAATCGAATGTCATATTCAATTTCTTTCTGACGAACACCATACAAAACAAAATGCTATTATTATGTATTATGTCCTACGAATATGCAGCTGCATCCTGCTAAATGATTGCGGCTTGAGTTTCAACGGAATGAACCTCATTCGTTCAAGTAATGTGCAATATTATTTGATGCAATTAAACTTCACCCTTCATGTTTTAAAACAATTACTTCAACTTTATAGTGAGTTCAGTCATCATCATAAATGCTCCAGCTTCATGTGTTCTGCAAACTTTATTACGCCTTTTCCATGAACTATGAATACCTAAAACAATATTCTATACTAGGATAAGCCTATTCGCTTTTCTGAATACCATACATGAAAAAACTTTCTTAAAAACGAATCTAAAACAAATAACAGCAGTTACAAATCGGTTTTGTAATTTTAAATAAGTAAACATGCATAATTGTAGTCCCTTACTGAATCCCGCAAACCATTGGAGGTGAAGTTCAACTTTGTTGGTGAGATGAGCGTCACTTAAGGACTTATGATCAGGGCTCACGCAAAAGTGCTTCGGAAATTATGCATTTATGATGAAATAATTAATTATAATTAAGTTGCGGCAAAGATTTGTTTAAAGTGGGGTTATATTTTAGCATTTGAGTGCTTGAGTAGTTTAGCATGTGTGAAAATAAATTGTACTCTCAACAAAAGCCTGTTCCATTTTAGAGGGATTATCCTGAAAAGAATAAAAAAATAACCTTTCAGTTATTTTGTCAATGATTGTTGAAGTAGTTACTTCTCCAGTAAAAATTCAATTACCATGAGTTCCATGATGAAAATATCCACAGATGGGGCAAACTGGACGAGGAGGGGGAGCAGTGGGATATTGAGGAGGAGGTGCCGGACGAGGTGGTGTGGGTTGTGGACGGTTAGGTGCAGGATGTGGAGCTCCGGGTGGGTTTTGAGGTCGTGCATTATAGTCCTCTCGTGGACCGTAACCTCCTCCTCCTCCAGCTCCACTAATCTAAATAATTAAATGCTTGTAATCACTGGCTTTTAGTTTTTAGTCATTTTTAACGAGAATTGAGATTACCCCGGTAAATATCCAGCCCATCAGGTTGGCAACTCCGTATATGATGGCTGCTAGTACAACCCAGGCTAGAAATAAGTCTCGTACGTTTTCTCTACAGGATAACCACTCGAGTAAGTTTTCGGTAAAGCCAAGAACAACGGCAAAAATTACTGTTGAAATACCTATCGATATAGCAAGGTCGTCCATTTTTAACACAAACCCAATTGTTTATGGTGCGAATTTAGTATTTTAAGCAAAAGGCCTTAATATGTCATGGAAATTCATAGATATGTATGATAGATATGCAATGCTAAACAAATTCTAAAAATGTCATGTTACATTATAACACATTAAATTGTATTCATGGGCCACAATCTGTTGTTCCCACGATCTACACACCTATGCCCGATTCGAATAAATACCTGCTTACTTACACAAAGACTAGCAAAAGCGAGTAATTACATAATCCCTTAATAATGGGAAAGGGTGACAAGAAGAAAAAGAAAGATAAAAAGGATGACACTTACGTAAATCCAATTGCTGGCGACTCGTCAATGACAGCGATTCCCAATTCATCCGTAAGATCCAAGATTTCCTCTGCATAAGGATAATGCAAAGTTCTGTACGAGTTTGCCCCAGTACAAAGAATTAAATTGTGACCTTTAACCAACATAACGTTATCCACGCCGCGCCGCCGAATCTAAAAATAAACAATAAGCAATGCATCCCCGCAAAATATAATTGATTTAATTTTTCTTACGTTGTAATCTTCATGTCTTCCAAACCCTCTGAAATAAAATGGTTTCTTGTTAATAAGAAACGTATCATTTACAACTTCCGCCGTTCTTATTCCAAACCTCAAGCTGTACACATCCGCATCAAACTCCTTTTCAGAGTTTGCCAGTTAAACTTCCAAGGTGTACCGATAAGCCACACTTTCTCCTTTTGGAGGTGATAAATAAGGCCACCACAACTTTGCATTGGGAACCTTCACAGCTCCACTGCAACCTTTTCCACTTGCCACTTTTTTATTACTCTAGTCGAAAATAGAGACAGCGCAGTCGATCCCGTTCTTATCTAAACCTCCAGGAAAATGAGGAAAATTTGCGTGAATCTTAACTCTGTACTGTACAACGCCAACCGTGTCAGTTTCTTTTTGAATAAAATCTGTTACAACGGTGATGTCATCAATGTACGAGGGCGGAGTCGAGTATAGAAAAACGGGGCGATGTATCCCGGCGAAATTAAAGTAATCAAAGTTGTACGCTTGAGTGACAAAGTTTTTTGGATACCTAAGAATATAATCACGTAATTAAAACTAACTTTTAGTATTCATCTACGAATTAAGTACGGAATGAACCTTGTGATATCTGTATGATACTGCAGAGTCTCTTGGGGTATTGTGATATGATTTAAAGTATTATTCAACGCAAGGGAAAGGAAGTTTTCTTCTCCGTATTTAACTAATTTAGTAACGTCCAACGGAAACGGTAGGTACCCACCTGTATGATTCACAGCGTGTTCCCCATTAACCCACTAATTAGAAAAGTATCCAAATTAGTTCCTTTTAAAAGTTTGCAAATATTTTTGACAGCTATTGGAATTATTGATAGTTTGATACGTACCACCACGGCGTGGTAATTGGCACTACCAAACCGGAGAAAAACTCGTTTTTGAGCTAATTGCCAACTCTTTGGAGCCCAAAACGTCGTGGAATACCAAACCCAGCCAATATGATCGCGTATTTCTTTCACCTGTGTTATGTCATTGTAGCTGCTTGGCACTGGCATGAGGTGAACTTGGCATTTCTATAAAAGGATTGATTGATTAGCATGCCATGTTAAAATCAATACGTAGTGATAATTAGAATCCTAACCTCAGAAGACAAAGGAGAGTCAAACCAAGTCTCCCGAA
The DNA here is from genome assembly GCA_036507315.1 of Lepidocyrtus fimetarius. Taxonomy (NCBI): domain Eukaryota; kingdom Metazoa; phylum Arthropoda; class Collembola; order Entomobryomorpha; family Entomobryidae; genus Lepidocyrtus; species Lepidocyrtus fimetarius. The sequence continues at coordinate 108,841 of JAANSO010000024.1, read as the reverse complement.
ATCCTTTGCTATTCCCATCTTGGATATCATCATCTACAGAAAATTGCCAAATCCCGTTTAATGATTTCACTTCACGACTTTCTGATTCCCGGGGATAAAGTAAATTATTAGCACAAAATGACAACTGCAACCTTGATATGCATATTAAGAAAACCGTTAAAACAAAAAATCTGAGCTTCATTTTAATCATCATTTCCCTTAATCTCAATCTTAAATACTTAATATTTCAGGCATCAGAATAACAGCACAAAACATTTTAACACTGACTTTAACAAAATAATTCAGCCGTTTTGGGTCTTCCTGTATATGGAGATAAGAATGGAATTGTTGATTAATTCTAAATGCTCTATTGTAAAAATTATACAGGCCCATATAGTATTTCATGGAATTCAATATCATATTCAGTTTCTTTTTGTTTCTGTCGAACAACATAAAACAAAATGTTATTATTATTATTTAAGTATTATGTCCAATGAATATATTATGTATCTGGATTCTGTGGAGGCTCTGATTTCTACCATTCTGCTAAATTATTATTGAAGCTTGAGTTTCAACCGAATGCATTCCATTCATTCGTTGTTGTTTTAATTTTTTCTGCTGTAATATGTGCATTATAGAACTTCAATGATTAATTTTCTAATTAAACATGACTCTTCAATTTCAATTACTGCATTTAAATATAATTAGATTAATTTTTCAATTAATAAAGTTGTTTTAATTAGTGCGGAAATTGGTGTTACATACATATTAATGCTAATAACTTTTAAATACTTTCAAATATACTACACAAATCTAGACTGGCATTCCCATTTCCCATTTTATCATAATCATGACCGTTTCCTCGATGAGTTATTATAAAGTTGTAATTCATGGGTAATATAAGAGAAATTTGCAATATGTTTAAGTCATATTAAGTTACTATATTCTATGTTATGCTAATTACTTGCGGCTTTTGAAACAACAATATAGTAATATATGTACGATAACAAATTTAGGATTAACAGCAATATTTTAAGCTTCATATTAAATGCATGTATTATTAGCAAGTAGAGGATATCATCAAATTAATGTTTTCTATATATTCATTCAAATATAGTGCCCTTTAGATTATTTATAGGTTTTATTTTGTTCCAAGTAACGTGTGAGTTATATGACGTTGGTTTAACTAGATAATTGTAGCATTTACGATGCGAGCAATTGCTGTATGGATATTATCCAAGATTTGGTTGAAGGTCAAAGTGTCAGCAAACAGCAAAAAGCATGAAAGCATGGCACACCCAAGCTAAATAAAGAATATTTAGAATTATGGCTAATTTGTCATTTAAAAATTATGAAATTGAAATTACCGTTGCGAGAAATGTTCCATCTACATAGAAAAGCCCAGTGCCGATTCCAGGGCGAAAAACCGGGATTTTTTGCTGACACAGTATTACATCTTGTTTCAATCCTTCATCTCCATTTCTTCCTAATAGAAAGTTTGAGATTTTCTGGAGATGAGTCTCCATAGTCGATTCCTGAAAGCAACAGTGAGAATTTCTTTATTGCAAAATTAGGAAAGTAATATTTTATTACTTTCTTAAAAATGAACCACAAGACTTACCAATGTGCTGATTTTGTAGGCGCAGTAGTAGTAAATGACCATAATGATCAGCCTACTTGATCCAAATAGTCCATCGTGAAGCCAGTTGACGTCACCCTGATAGCAATTCAGGAGAAAATATGCACAGTAAAGCCAATTATTGGTATGAACCAAAACCAGCATCATTCCAAATGCATCATTGCTTTCTTCAGCTGCCTCATATGCATTGAAATACAATTGTGCCAATTCAACAATTTTTTCTGTATTCAAATTTTGAATTGACAAAATGGCAGTTTTTGTTTCCTTGTACTTGACATAAAGATCCAACAGCACCACCAACACAAGGTTGTGAATCGTCATTGCTTGTATCCATCCAATTGACTCAGTAGCTGTTTCCGCCACGGCAAAGAAAACACTGGTTGTTGTCAACTCAGAAGCATACGTTGCCTTGATTGTTTGTGCGTTTTTGTCCGCATCCTTCCATGACCAGAAAAACAAACGGTAGCTAAAATTTGTTGCCTGGTCTAGTGCAACCTTAGACACTGATTCGGTAAAACAAGCCTCGTAGAGATGAAGCGAAGTGCCAACAGATGAAAATATTGTAAGGAACATCAAAAGGTGTGATAAATTAAAAACCTATTATAGAATTTAGCGCTTATTAAAAACACATTAAGATTTAATCAATTACAAATCTCAATTTTTTAAATACCGATTTTTTAGAATGATTATCTTGGTTGGTAGTGCTCGTCATTGCTAAATATTCCTGAAGGACCTTAGAAGAAAGTGCAATCCACAAATGAACTGATTGTATGAAACTGACCAAATAATATAGTACAGTGACAATATCCAACAAATTTCCTGTTCTTGTCTCCAAAAAAGCGCAAATTTTTGCGTTTGAAAAATTTTGAAATACGGCAGCTGAATTGAAAAAGACGAATGTAGTCTATAAAATATGTATAAAAATGTTAAAACATGGGTGATGATGATGTATTATAATATTATAATTATGTATTCACAAGTGACATGGATGCACTAGTTGCCGACTACTTACTTAAACAAAGCAAATACATGCATAAATTGCAAATAATGCACAGCTTACCCAGCAGCAAAACGATTCCGTTTTTTCTCCATTAGGATTGACAATGCTAACCCCAAACGTTTTCATTAATTTAATGTACACTTTTAAAAGCGATGGCTGGTCTCCAGTTGCCGAGCAAAACTTGAAGTTGCGGTAATAGCGAGATATTTTGTTTTTTGCTGTACTAAAAATGCTTCGAACGCTTTCTCTTTGTAGCTGTGGCATTTGAATAATAGTGTCGTTTCTGGGATTGTTTGCCGACCTTACAAACACAATCTCCTGGCGGGAAAAACTATTGCTGTTAGATGCTGGCACAACATTTGGCATCTCCATAAATAATGACATTTTAAAATATTTATGCTAATCGGAGGGTTTTCCTAAAAGTATTTATTGGATAAATGTTAAATTAAAAAATATTTAACTATTATTGTTTTAACTATAATAGTTATTTGCAAATTTGGAACTATCCATATTTAAAATTAAGAATCGCCACCACTTGTGGTGTTCACCACCACTAGTGGATTAGCAAAGTCTGCAATGGCGATTTGATGATTATGCACTAACTAAATGACCACTGGCCGTGTTGCTCCTTAGGTAAAATGGATTTAGAAGTGGACAAAAAGGATAATATGCTTTGACATTTAAAAGACAACGCGTGCATTACATTGACATTCTAATTCATTTTTGGTATCACACCAAAATTATATTTGAATCTTAGATTTAACGGGCTCAAATTCATTTCACATCAATCGTTTTCAAACGTCTGCCAGAAAACTTCAAATACCAAAATTGTATTGTAAAAGGTTTTAATTCCATGGCATGTCCTTTGTACAACTTCTGACATCTCGGCAGGGTTCTTGTGAGCATAACATATTTTCTTTAAGATTTAAGTATGCTATACGTATCATTGTAATAAATATAATGATTATCCATATAAATTTATTTCCGTCATAATGTGGTCTATAGACATTTATGAAAAACGAAAAATGTGATTCGATATGATAATTCACGTGCCAAACTTTTATTGTTAATTTTTTCGTGCGTCAATCACATATACAGCATTTTAATTGCCCTGTTTGATCGAAGATAAACCATAAGGTTTGTAATAATAAGACATTGTTTAAAGATCTTCCCAATAAAAGCCCATTTCTGGTAGAAAATAATCAAATACGTACATACTTCGATCTTGTCATTTTACGTTGATAACAATTCAATTCACACGACAGTTCAGTAGTTTGGAATAAACAACAAAAATACAACCTCTGATTTAGTACAGAGCAAGTTTTTGGTTAATTAAAAGTTTTACCATTTAAAGGTCGCAGAGAGTATTTAGAAAATCCAATTGGTTAGCGAAAGTCAGAAACAACTATGAAAACTACTTTAACAAACTACATTGCAATTCTACTTGCAATGCTTCTGTTGGTTGCATTACAAATGGGAGCTGTTCAAAGCCAAACTCAACTGGTTATTATTATTTACTATATAATATAATAGTTTGTTTGTTATATATTCTATATATAAGATAGCTTTGACGTTTTTAAAACAATATTGACCGCATTAACGCTAGCAAAATGATTTTCAATTTACAGAAACGATCTCGAAGAAGCACTAAAATCATAGGATAAAAATAGCTTTCACTACTACAAACAAGGATGGCGGACAACAAATAAACAGATAATTTTTTTCCATTTTGTAACTAAAAGGTTTTTTCCCATCCCAAATAAAATTCTAATTAAATAAAAAATTTGCCAATTCTTTTATGCTGCTTCCTTAAAGTAATAATTCAATCAATAATAAATCAATTTCTTGTCTTTCTTGTAATAAGTTAGCAGTTAGCACCTATTTAGTTAATTTAATCTGCATCACACGTAAATGGATAATATTATGACATAATAATCACCATTTGAATTTATCAGATTGAATTATACTCGTGCATAAAAATTTATTCAATTTTGGTTTCATTTAGTTTGCATATGTATTACATAATGTTCATATAATATGAACATGTCATGGAAATTCATAGATATGCATGTTCATGAAACGCAAAACAAGTGTCATGATAAATTGTAACACATTATAATTGCATCAATTTATGGGCCACAATGCGTTGTTCTCACGATCTACACACCTATGCCCGATTCGAATAAATACCTGCTCACTTACACAAAGACTAGCAAAAGCGAGTAATTACATAATCCCTTAATAATGGGAAAGGGTGACAAGAAGAAAAAGAAAGATAAAAAGGATGACACATCAACAACAGAATCAGTCTGGGAAATGGACTCTTCCATGACATCCCAAGCATCCAGTACTACCGTAACGGACACGGAAACCTCAGCAGTTGAGGACAACACAGGTGCCGCTATAGAAGAAAAAGACAGCTTGGAAGAATTAGATGAACGAACGGAAGTAGAAAAAGAATTATTCCGTTTAATATGGGAAGGGGATAGAAAAGCTGTGAAGAGTTTTATTGCAGAAAACCGCGTACAAATTGACGTTTCGCATAGAGACCTAAACGGAGACGACCTTCTCACGCATGCCGTCATTGTTGGGGACGAGAAATTAGTTAAACTCATTTTAAACGTAAATCCCGGTTTAATAAACATCTACGATGGACTGATAGCTGCCGTGAGTGCAGGTCATATGGAAATTGTGTTGACTTTACTAAAATTTGAAGACGTTAGACAAGGTGGAGCTTTCTACGCCACGACTAAAAAGTTGGTGGAAGCTGCGTCTGAAAGGAAGAAAAAGGATTATTTAAAAGACATGTCAACATCCGCTTTGATTCAGGAGCTTGATCAGAAGAAATACGGTAAATTGATAGATTTGGCTATACTTAAACTATTGCAAATAATTTAATTGTGCAATTATTCTTACTAGGCAATGGTATCACACCATTAATAGCTGCTGCTAGTAACGGTCATTATCAAATTATCCAAGTTCTTTACGATCGCGGGGAAAGACTTCCTGTGCTTCATTTGCCAAGTTGTAGTTGCCACGAATGCAAAGGGTAAGTAAAATTATTATTTAGGTAGATTAACTAAAGTTAATTAGCTTTCAATTAAAATCTAATTTTAAATTCAGGGCAACGAGAGACCTTCAAAAGATTGCTAAACGGATAGAGCTACTGAAAGCAATGTCAAACCCAACGTATTTAATATTCATGGCTGGACAGGACGGCTCATTCGATCCAATCTATGAAGCTTTTAATATCTCCTCCATACTTGGAGCTTGTATGGCAGAAGAGCCAGAGTTTAACGCTGCTTATGCTGCAATTCTTGAGGAAGTTGATAAACTGCCCGTATCTCTTTTAGGTAATAGTTGTACTAATTTTCAAAAAATATTGCATAATGCAGATGAAAAATAATACGTTTAAATCACAGGACTATGTAGATCAATGGAAGAAACAAAAATATTACTGAGCCCCACAGAAGGGTATGTTGGCCCTTCAAGCGTGCCCTATCCAAGATTAACTTTTGCAATTGACTGTGGTCAGAAGGAATTTGTAGTTCATCAACATGTTGAATGCGTAAGTATTTAAATCTTAAAAGTTATTTTTAATTCTTATACCTATTTAGTATTTTTTTATTTTCCAGCTAATTCGCAATATGTGGATAGGCCACCCTTGGAACACCAAAACAAAAGCAGAAACAGCAATAAAATACTTTATTGTAGCTTGTATGATGCTATTATTTCCACTATTCGATTTTTTATTGTGGCTAGCCATGTTTTGCTGTATGGAGCTCCCCCTAATCCAATTCTGCCTTAGCCCGATTAACCGTTGTTTAGCGAAATTAACCTCGCAAATCTACTTTATAGCTTTACTTGTTTATATGAACGCACAGGAGAAGGCAGAAGGGGAAATTGAACCTCCAACAATTTGTAAGAAACTAAGATATTTAATCGAATTTACCAAATTGCGCCATGACCTGTTTAAACCTTATTTAATTATTCTTAGATTGCCGATGGATCGTTGTAGTTTACATAAGCACCAGTTTCCTAGCCCTCCTCCGTCGCTTCCTAGTAAACCCCGGACGTTTCTGGAAAAAAGGTTGGAACAAGATTGAAACAATAGCTCAAATCTGCTTCTGGAGCTCATTCATCCTTTGGGTTCTACTTTGGGAGAGAAAAGCCAGTTTAGCATTTGAACAAGTGATTACTCGTCAGCAACTAGAAAAAGAAGATCCTCTTTTAATCGAAGAATGTCTTTTTGCCGTGGCTTCAACAATGTTCTCTTTAAAAGTCATGCGATTCTACGTCCTACCCCAATTTGTAGGACCGGTTCAAACCGCCATAGCCAAAATGTGGAGGTCCGGACTAGTAGTGATATTTTTCATAGGCTGGGCCGCCGCAACATTCGTCATCGGCTCGAGAATAATGTTCAGACCTTATGCAAATGTAACGGAATATGATGAAAACAAAGAAAAAATAAAAGAGCAGAACATGGACTCAACAAAACCGTTTTATATGTTCCTGGCATTCGTCGGAATTGAAGAAGTCCCCCCAGAAAGCTCAAAACTTTGCACTCCAACCGCCGAGTATGTTAACGAAATGGGGGAAGAAGACACAGTGGAGAATGAGCCTGTAACGGCAAACTTATTTTTAATGGGAATTACCTTATTTTACAACATGTTAATGCTGGGATTCTTGAAAGACACCGTTCTAGGATTGTTTTCCGGTAGAGGTGAAGAAGTTTTAGAAGCGAAAGAAATCGAATGGCGGTATTTAAGGATTCAAGAGTGGATGCATCAAGCACAAGAGACTTATTTAACACCTCCAATGAATTTCTTCCCCACTCCCTCCGGCATCAAGGAACTATTTTCTTGCATAACTCCTACAATACGGAGGAAAAAGAAAAAAGCTGAAGCTCAGGATGTGGAGTCAGATAAAGCCGAAGGGGATTTAGAAAAACAGTATCCTTTCCTAATGAGGAAGTTATTTATGAGGTATTTTCAATCAAAGATGGCGGAAGACGATGAGGAAAACAAACCTGAAAGTAGAGACGTTGAGAACGTTATGAACACTTTGTTTGAAGTTAAAAACTTGGCTTTGGAAATAATAGGGAAGGACAGGAGTAGCAGGAGGTCAAGCAAATCTTGACATTTATTTTGTTGTCATAATGTAATTTGCAGACTTGTTATCCTAGTAATTAACCACTTTAAAGTACTGAATGATATGAGGTTAAGCCTAATGATAAATACATTAATGCTTCAATAAAAAGGACTAAACACCTTGAAACTGTTAAAGTTTATTTAATTAGACAGTTAAATATACAAATAGTTAAAAACTAGGCGTACTCTTAATAAAGTGGGTATTTATTTGTAGTTGAGACAGGTCTTTTTGTGGTAATCGTAGTACTCGTGGTTTTTGCAGGGGTTTCTTTTGTGGTCACTGGTGGTACCGTTGTAGTAGAGGGTTCAGGTTCTGGAGTAGTTGAAGTGGTTGGCAGTGGAGTTGTAGTAGTGGTTGGAAGTGGAGGAGGTAATGTAGAAGTTGTTGGAAGAGGAGCAGTGGAAGTGATTGGAATAGGGGCAAGAGATGTGGAAGTAATTGGAATGGAGGTTATTGTCGGAGGAATTGAGGAAGATGAAGCTGTCATTGTTGAAGAAATTGGCGATACTGAAGTCATCTGTGTTTGAGATGTTGTGTCTAAGCACGAGCATTTATAGGAAGAGACGACATCGTTCCAATCCTAAAAAAATCAAATAAAATTAACGATTCTTTGAATAAATCATAAAAATATTCAAAGTACGCTTACATAAGGCAGATTTAGCGCCCCAGTAGCAATGGAGCCTTCCCCCATGAAATTATACCCTTTGAAAAGTGTGAGTTCACACCCAGGAAGTACAAAAATAGAAGAAACTTTATCATTAACAAGTTCATCCATAACGGCAATCTCATCTCCATTATCCACCTCCAATCTAAATCCATTGCATAATGAACACTCCTGGTTCTCGAATAGAACAGCGCATAAGTTAGGACGTTGGGGCAATGTCGCCCTGGCACAGCCATGGCATTCACAGCATACGGAGTTAACTACCGGCCAGTTATATCCGGGAAAAGGCTAATTAAAAAATAAAAACTTAATTCCTTCAAAGATTATTATTACTAAAGTAGTTTAAGGATTAACTTACAAGTTGCTCAGTTGTTGTAATCCCTCCGAAACTATCTTGCATAGTTAACTTGCACTGATCCAGAATACCCGCCGAGTAAAAAATAAATTGATGGTCTGTAATATCAAAATGAACTCCATTATCTGGCACCGACAAACTACAATACGAAGTCGTCAGAATCGTTGCGCAAGGCAGTGACGATTGAGATCCCAGGTTCATTGTCGTAACAAGTTGGGTAGCTGAAGGGTCATCCCCCTGTGGGGAATCCAAGCTCCGTGTTCCATTGTCCCTTATCCTTGAGGTCGTGGATATACTCGCAGACATGCAAAAAACCAATTGAATACTGATGAAGATTGCTACAACCCCTAACTTACAGATAACTTCTGTAATCAACTTCATCATGCAATTTTTAACGCATCAATAATTAAAATGCGTAATAATTTTTGCAACAACATTGCAGTTTAAATACTAGAAGAGGGAGGAAATGTATTTGCAGCAAAATCATACGCAGTAAATATGATCTTCAGAAAAATGCACATCCTGAATTCCACGAAATCGATATGGATTTTGCATGAAAATAGAGTAAAGTAGAACAAAAGAATGCATGCCAATATAATTTGTAAACTCTTGCTGTATAAATCACATACAAAAAATCATTTTTATACAATTTTGAATACATTTTGATAATTTCATAACAAATTGCAAATTACATATAATAGCTAATAAATATACATTTAGCACATGCATCGAAGAGACGATATCCTGTCATTCCATGCCTAAAAAAGAACAAACTTTTAGCAAACTTTTATCGGTTAACTTTATTTAGGTAATTAAACATACCAAATCCATCCAATCAACTGCCACCCCAGTAAAAGTTTGATAAGTCCCCGTATAATTAGCCCCTTCCCAAACGGTCAAAGAACACCCTTGTTTCACAACCAACGAGGAAATCTGATTATTTAAAACATGAAGATTTGGCACTTGGTCCATCGGATTAACCTCCAAGCGGAAGCCACTGCAAGAGCTGCACTTTTGATGTTGATACAGTCTAGCACACTGGAGATCCCTTCGTGGAGCTTCACCGTAGCATCTAAAAACATTACAGTTGTACATAAACTTGATTAAAATAAAGTCAAATTAAAATAGTAAACCTTACCCATCACATTCACAGCAAGCAGCAGAGATTTTATTGTTCCACTGCAAAAAAATCAAATAAAGTTGTAAAGTAAGCGTTTAAAAATCAATTTTGAAATTTCTACGTACCCCATAAAGGCAACTAGCACTCCGGTCAAGTTGTCTCTGGCATCCTTTCCTGTCAAACACGGTGAGGGTACATCCGTCTCGAACGAAAACTGATTGTGCCTTGCAGTCAAAAGGTCCCAAGTTCATTTTCCTCTCGTTTTTGGCACAATCCACAGCATTTCCTTCGTAGTTGAGTGAGTCCCACATCCTCGCACATCGCGGATCATTCCCCGGGCTATAAAAATTCTGTGCTGTCACCACAACAAAGGCAAAAATCAATCCGGCCACTACTTTGTACATGTTTGAGCTTTTTTTTTACTGGGCAAATGCCAAATAAAATCTAAAAACTTTTCTTGGAATTGTTTACAAAAGTGAACTTGTCCAGGGAGCTGCTTCAGATGTGAGAGTAAACACGAGAAACATTTTCCAACCTAGTTTTATAAAATAATTAATTACCAATTAAACGAAGGAGAAATTTATTACTTTGCTGACATACATTTAAATTTATGCACAGTAGTGCAAGTGTTGACATATGTAGGTCCTTCATTCATAGCTCAGCTCATGTGCATGCCAAGGGTCATTTCCCATCCAATCTATTCCATCCTTTCGCATGAATTGCAATTTAAGAATCTTTAAAAATAACATTAATTAAAACTCGACCATGATTAAATTAAATTATAAACTACTGCATATCTTCAATTTGCAGAGTCAAAAATGAACCTTTTTATGCATATGCAGAAAAACTAGTTGCAGACGTGAGTTATTATTGTGTTGATATGAGGAGCAAGTTATAAATTAAAAGTTTAGGTCATTCATTCAGGAAGATAAATCTTCATTGATAATTCATTTCTCAAATCTCATATCGTCAACTTTGAGTGAGTTTCATTTTAAAAATTAAATCCTTTTGAAATAAAAATATAACCCTGAGGTGAAACGATTCCTTGATTTCTTTACGACAGTTATAAAGTAAAAATAGAGTCATGCAAGTGAAACAGTGCATGATTGGAGTCTATCTCATATCAATCTGCAGATCTAAATGAGTACATTGCTTGGCTGGCCTTCAGACTATTGAAACTGAATTATTTTCAAGAGACTCAAAATCATAGTCCATCGTCCTCATAAAGTGACCACCTACTTATCCTATTCTTAAAGGAACTTTGTCCTGTCTGGTAGATAGGCATTTACCCGAGTTTTTTCTAAAATCTGATCAGATACTTTTAAACATGCATCTTCTAAATGTCCAAACTTACTGAATACTTTGTATCATTATTATCTATCAAATCAGTACGTCATATTATTGCGCAATTTTTCTTTTGCATACATACTATAAATCAGCGTATTTAAAGAGGTAGTCAATGGAAATTCAGGATTAAAAACGGATAAACTTCTTCCGTTTAAAAATCTCAACTGTTACTATAGCTCTTTATCCTCGCTGCTATAAATCAATTTAGGTTTGCACATTTGCAAATCTACCGCAAAAATCAAACTTGGATATTTTCGCACTAGTAAACAATTATGAAACATTTGGAATGGTCATAATCGATTTTAGACTACGGGGACAAATGTCAAAGGAACTAAAACATAACAGACGAGAGTTTGACCTTTTTCTTGGTTTATCTAAAAACTTTCATTTACCAAATTGCATTTGCCGTAATAAATGAATCTAATGAAGTGACTACGTCTCAGCGGCACAATAATGGCGCTATAACTGAGATAATCATCTTTAATTAATCATTCCCTTCTGACGCAAACTGCGCTACTGTCGTGTTTATCTCTTTTACGTAGAGAAAATATGTGCAATACTTTATTAGATAATATTTTTGTTCATTCCATGTCATCAAGCGTTGACAGCTCACCAGGCGGTTGTCATCGTTCAAGACGGGATTTTATAAATCTCCAGCTTGCATCCGGTCTCAAAAGATATCATTTCACCTAAAAAAACACCATTAATCTTTAGAATGATTTTCCCAAGAACAGTTGGCATTTTATGCTGAAATTAAACGAATTTTAAACTACCGTATGCATACAAAATTATCATCAGATTTAATTATTCATTAGATTTTCAAGTTCATTTTCTCTAGAAATTAACACCAACCGCTGATAATTTGAAAGCTGGTCTTACTTGCATATCCCTTTCTGAATTGTCAATCAAAATGACAATTTTTGATCAGATCAATACAAATTACCCATCGAATAACCAGCATCGAATCATCAGCCTAGTCCATTCAGTTTTTATTGCATAGAAAAGCTAATGAATGATATATGCGTCCTAGTTACCTATGACCTGTGTGATTAAACGTTAATCTAACCAGACAGACAAGCATGGAAAATGGAAAAATTGGGGAAAAATGTTGTGGTAAATGATAATAGCAAGACTGCCTACATTGGATTTATTGCATAACGTCTAATAATGCCCCATTACATGCATTTTACATTGATCACTACCTTTCTTCAACGCCAGACGTTACATTTCCGTTGCTATGAAAATTTCCATGTCAATTTTATGAATTTCCAGGAAATAATTAATTTTAATGGCTTTACCTGCGCTAAAAACAATAAAAATGAAATTAAATCAGCTAAATCTTGAATTTCATACAATCGTACTAACCCAATCGGCTCTACATAATTCAAAATCCAAATTTCATTTAAATATTCTTTCCACCCTCCCAACCTTCACAATGAGCTCAAAACCAAAAGAAGAGGCTCCCTCCTCAAGCAAGAAGAAGTTCCCTTTCTTCACCGCCCGTAAATCAAAGACCCCCCTCACAGCAGTCCAATCCGCTTCGAAGGACAACACCGCTAAAATCGCAGGTTTAAGTGTTGCAGACGCCTTGGCAAAAACAGGCGCAGGGGCAGTCCAAGCCGCAGTTGCAGCTCTTCCCAGTGCCGCTCCTAAAAAGCGTAAAACTAACAAATCCAAGCCTGTGATAAGCGCCCAAGTCGTAGTTCCTCCTGCCCCTTTGAAAGCTACTCCAACAGCTGCGGCAGTCTCAGCAGTGAAGTCAGCAGGTGCACATGTTAACAAATCAGAACATGCTCAAGCGGGTGATAGACCTTCCAGTTCCAAAAAGGCTCCAGTCAAAAAGTTGGCGAAACTTTTTAAAAAATCTGAAGACAAAGTGAAGCCTCCTCCAACATTAACAAAGAAAGTGAAACAAAAGGCTGTGCCCCTTCATGCAGAGTCCAGCTCTAGTTATGCTGCAGCCGAGGTTTTGAATGCGGTAGTGGATGAATCGGCCCCAGGTAACCATTTCCCCTCTAATCTACTATTTTACCTAAAAAATATTCAACTTATATCTTTTAAATTTAGATGCTCCATTGGAAGCTCCCTCCGCCACTGCCGCCCCAGTACCCGATGCACCCGTTCGTGAAAAAGCCGCTACAAAAATCCAAGCAGTATTCCGAGGTCAAAAGGAGCGTCGTCAACTTGTTCAAAGGCAAGCCGCCAAGGGTAAGGCTGAACCCGCTGTGGAACTGGAAGTCCTGGAGCCGGCCCCACCTGCTGAACAACCAGAGCCAGGTTGTTGTGCAGCTAGTAAGTACGTATCCCGAAGTTAATTACGCAATTACTCTTCCAAGCTTAAAAATTACATTCTATATTCAACATTCTCTTCATTTTATACAGAAGCGCCGACGAAATCGAAGTCGCAGAACCAAGCTCAGCCCCCGCCGAAGACTCCGCAGCAGCAGAAGCCGTTAAAGAAAATGAAGTCAACTAAATCAAATGTCGGAGCTTTGAGGAAGTCTACTCTTTTGGATTAATACAAAAATCTTTATTAAATCATTATCACATAGAAATATCTAAATCATCAGGAATCATAATAAAATCTCAAGTGAAATCAAAAACTTTTATCCTTCGCATTGACTAAAGAAAAACTTTGCATTGTCCTATTTGATTACGTAAAATTAATACTCCGCTTCATTCATTGTTTTAACAACTTTACCTTGCATATTACCCCTTTTTGTTCAATTCTCGGTACGGTTCAGTTCTTGGAAACTCAATTACAAATCGTATTCAAACACAATAGCCTTTGAAACAATATCACCTTGTCATACCTCTACAACCTGGCATATGGCTTAAAAGTTCAGTTAAAGTTTAAATGTTGTAGTTATCTAATTAAAAATGTCAACTAGCCCTACTCCCCCCTCTATTAATGAACCTTATCGCCGGACGTTACTGATTCACGGTGGACTTTTATATACTACGTCATTTATCACGTTAATTTATTTGGGTAAAGTTAAACATTAAAAAATAAGTTTTTTAACAAGCAAAATAATTAATTTCCAATTATTTTTTTCAGTTTTAAACACTCAAATATGCATACATCATCATAATCACGAAAATCGTCATTCAAGCACGATAAAGACCTCCAGGACGATCCAAATAGACTATGATGGACCCTCAGCCTCCCTATCTGTCTCGCCACCTTCAACGTCCACGGCTTCCATGTATGAATCAAAAGGAGATGAAGATCAGGTGACTACTTTAAGGATCAAAAACCCCTTCAAAGTATATTACAAGGGTGGTAGTCAGTTCAAATCTTTGCAATATGAACTAGTTGAAGACGATGAAACCGTTACGATAAGAAACCCTTTTAGACTATCCAAAGCTGAAGTAGCCCATCAATTCCAAACAGCCAAGGTCTCATCTTTAAAACGAAGAGTAAAGCGGTTTGCATGTTGGCACAGCTGTTTCGGTCCATTCCGGAAGAAAATAATGAAGCGTCAATACTTCCCCAAGGGGAACACCCGCAAACCCACCCACACCACTTCGACAACCCCTCATTCATCCACTACCTCAGGAATAGGCGGAACAAAAGGGGACCCCGTTACGGAACCCGAAATTAAAATAAACGAACTTGGTGACGGCGCCGACGAAGAAGACATTCTCGAGGATATGAACAGAAAAAAGAAATCCCTGAATCCACTAGACTACTTTAAAATGAAGACTGGAGTGGTTACCAAAAAGGAATCTGTTGCGGAAGTAAAACCAAGTTCAACGGCGAAGCCTCATGAACCGAAAAGAAAGCGGAAGCACAATTCAACTTTTGGCACTTACGTTAAAAAGAAGAAAACAACCACTCAGAAGTCCACAACGACAACTCCAACAACAACGACGACTACGACAACTACAACCACCACTACGACAACCACTCCCTCCACAACGGTTTCAACGACAACTACTCCAAAACCGTCCCCACCTCCAAAGAAACCAGTAGCAAAGAAACCGGAAGATTCTGATGAAAGTGAAGAAGAAGCCAAGCCCAAAGGGAAAGCGGTAAAGGAAGTGGAAGCCTCAGAAGAGGAAAGCGGCGAGGAAGGGGCGGATGAAGAAAGTGAAGAAGGTAAGTGAACGTCAAATTAGCCAATTTTAATTAACTGCATGTTTAAATTTAATTAATTGTATGTTAAAATCAGGTTCTGCGTCTTCGGAGGAATCTGTTGAAGAAGAGAAGCCTTCCAAAACCGGTGGTAAAGGTAACTTAATTAATAATTAGTTAAATTCCTGATTAAATCTATTTCTAATCTTTCTTTGTGAATAGATTCAGATGAGGATGACGCAAGGCCGTAAATATTTAATCATTAAATTGATGTAATCTTAATTAAATAAATTATTCCGCAAATAAATAATAGCCAATTAAAATGTTTATTTTTATCCATCATAATATCTTAATATAATTGACTAGACTCTTAAAGCGAGTGGATAACCAAAATACACAGTAGGTTCTTAATTTTGATAACATACCAATTAAACTAATTACGATATGAATTATATCATAGCACAAGTATACAGATCTATCTTATATGAAAATATTAACTACTACACATATATTTAAACCCTCATTAATTACTAATTAGGGAAGCTAACTTCAGGTGTAACAACTACTTCGTTGTGTTGATGGGCTACTTACTAATGTACTATAAAATCTACATATTTTTATTGTTGTACACTTAATTTGGAATATTCTGAAAGTTTCTATCATTTAAAATACTTAAAAGGAAGAATCCTACACTGACCTATTTCTGTCTATCTACACTTCCTGTTTTTACCTAACAATAATTTTACAAATAGTTTAGATGATATCAAAGAAATTGAATATTTATACAAGATTTGGAATTCGGATTGAAAAATACTGAAACTCTTAAAACTTCGAATAAAATCGTAAACAATGTAATTTTCAGTCTAGATTGTTTCACGCACGCTCCCTTTTCAAAAGCTACTACTGCGAATCTTTGAAAAATTACCTTCCCCTCTAATTACTCAAGTTAATACTTAAATTATTTCCTCTTTAATACGTTCAGAGTGCACAGTAGTTTTGTCTCACCCACGCACACTGAAATCCAATACAATACTCGATAAGTCTAACCTTATTAAATCTCACTTGTAATTGAATACGTGGGAGCTCCTACCTAATTCTGTATTACAAGGACACAACCTAGTTTTAAAAGATATTTACATAAACATTTCACAACATCAATTAATTGTACTGCCTTGCTCCGCCTAAAATGAAGACACCTAATTAAAATAGATTATGTTTAGTATACTCGTATCTTTCCTTAGCCTCATTACGTTAGAATTAAACCTATAGTAGTATATGTTTTATGTGGTGAAAGTTTTTAGCTCGGTCACTCTAAAATTCTTCACCTCCATTTCCCTCCTTTAAGAAATCCTTGAGAAAGCATGCATTATTGTCACAGGCACAACATGCAACAGTGCATCCAAGTGAATTCTCATAATTCCACTAATTTCTAAACTTTTTAGCTTATTTTCAAACTTTTCCTCCACCTCCCAAAGTCCTATTAAAGTCCGCCTTATTTTTCTAACCACAAACCCCTTTTTAAACTACCCACAGTTGCGTAATATCCTCCGAAGGACTTGCTAATGACGAGGAAGCTTCTGTTCTCGGCTTCCCAATGATGATAATGTTGATGAAATCGTCGATGAAAAGAAAGGTACATTGCTTACCATAACAAAAAGGGAAATTATGACAACATACGAAAAAGAAAGAGCAGATGGTGCCGTTCCGCTGTGTTGCATCGCTGCAGGAACGTCTCCTAAAATTACCCCACAAACCCAGTTAATTACATGCATTTTACGTAATTATCTTGTGCTTATAAATCATGTATTGATTATAAATTATTATGATTGCCTTATCAAACTTGCTTACCATTGATTACATGAACATAAATCATGTTTTGTGTAAGTTGAGTGGTCGCACTTCCCAAGGAGCAGATATACGGTCCGCTATCGTTTTTCTTAGCGTTGGCAATATACAGGACACTGGTTGCTCCCTCTTTTTTATGCACGGTAGTCTTCACACTAAAAAAGTTAACGATATAACCGTTACTTGAGCATCATTAAGTTGCAAGTTTTTATTCCATACATTTTTTGCATATTGCGTTCATACTTTCTCTCATTTTTATTCCCATTTTCAAAGAACCGCAATCAAACCCATCTCATTAATTAACTTTCACAAGAAAAGACTCTCACATTCCAACCCAAACTCTGGTAAGGTTACATCTAAGGTAAATTGAGCGTCCATTGTCCCATCCATTATTCTACATTTTCAGATAAAACTTTCTCTCCCAACGGAGAAAAAACTCAGTTTCACACTTTTTCATCAAAAGCGATAAATGAGCGTAGCCTTTTTTCTCTAATTTTACAACAACAGACTTTCTCTTACAGACCAAACACTGTCCCATTATTGCTCCCCCTCCAACATTATCTAAAAAGAGCAAACGACAACGGCTTTAACGGCAAGGTTAAAAATGATTCATGTAAGGAAGTGGAGAGAAAATGCAGTCATTAATCATTGAAAAGTTCATTTTATTGTTCTTCCTTTTTTCTCCTCAAATTCCGGCACTTATTACTACAGAAAAACTGCTCTGTAGAGCGCGCTGTGGACAATTTTTAACTGCCATTAGCAAGGAGAGACAATATCCTGATAAGAAAAACCCTTCTTGACATCATTTCAGTACAAATATGGAATACTTTCATCTTCTTCATCACTTAAATTTAAGCCGATAAAGCAAATTGGCTGCAATTTATCATACTTTGGGAATCCTTAAAGGAGACACGTTGTAAATACTCATTTGCTCCGAAAACTTTCCATTTAAGTTTTTATTTAACTTTGAAATTAACTTTTACCAGAACTCGCGATGTTGGCTTGTTCCAAGTTAATTACAATAATTTATCAGCTGTTTTATGCAAATTCTTTTGTTTAGGAAAACTTTCCAACAAGACTATACATGTGCATTGAACCTTAAACAAGGTTTTGTTGGAAACCTTTTGGAATTGTGTAACAATCTCATTTTTGTTTATGGAAATATTCCAAAATTTTAGGGACAATGGGTGGTTACCACTTGAGAAATATAATTGGAGCTCAGGAGCTCCAGCATTCCAGTGCCAATTAATTGTCATTCTAAATAAATATTTAGCAAGTCCTATGAAAATAGTTCACTAAAACGTTACTTGATTTTCTAAATAGGCCAACACTGGCTTAAGAACTTTTTCAATCCTGCAATCTCCACAATAATCTCCGCAAAATTCCAAACTAGGACAAAGTTTAAGAGAAAAAATAATTATCCCACCACATAAAGGATGATAAGGATGTGGACAATTCCATCTGTCATAACAGATTTCACATTTAAAAAACTGCGGTTGACCAACATCACATAAAAAGTTGGAAATATCCAAAACTGGAAAAAGCAAGCTTATCTCTAAAAATAACGGAAAGATCCGGAAGGGAAAACACCTTTAAAAAACCTCCCTGACTTTCCTTCCCTTTCAATAACAATCTTATTTACCTAAAACTAACCCAATTTCACAAATAAGAATCTGACTTCTAGTATAGTAACTTTTGAAGGGATATCAAATGCAAGTGCAGGAATTTTTCCATTTATCACCCATGTTGCGCAATAGAATGTGTCCAATTTATATTGTGCCTCCCTTCAAACCTGAGAGCACTTCCTCAAGATTAAAAGTTTACATAAAACCATCTAATCTTGTTGAACAATGCCATAATACCATCCTTCAGATGCCTTTTGCAAATAAAACTCGCACAATACAGCCTTGAGAAGAAAGCTGAGAATCCAAACTTTCTTTTTAAAATTGTTTTTGGGAAAACCCAGTCCACCTGCACCCTGTGCAATTCATGCACTTTAGAAAAAATACCTTGACAAGTCAGATTCTTTAACTTTGTTTTTTGCATATATCATCCAAATAAAAGAAAAGTTTTTGCAATGTCATGAGTTAAAAGAAATTGTATTAAAAGTCGTAAAGTAGAAAAGGAGGAAACAAGGCAGTGTCAAGACAGACAGACGGATACAAGTTGAAGCAATGGAAATTGCGTCTTGAAATGGAGGAAACAAGAGACATTTGAAAGATAAAGGTAACATTTTAACTTAAAATGATTATTCAGCGTAATTAAACAATTATAATCTCTTGGAGGGTTGGCTTTTTCCTCCAAATTTCTCCAGCTCCGACAACAAAGAAACTTTTCAACCATTTCAAAAGTAATTTATAACTTTGTAACAATATGCAAAAAGTAAAATTAAGAAGCGACGTGTCGTACATAGTCAATTTAAAATGGCAAGGTCAACTCCGAAAAGTTTTCCAAACTCCAATTCTTGCGACTGCTCCATTTTTATTGAAGCTATTTACGTAATTATTTACCAAACATGTTATTTTGTTATTCCAGCTATATAATCTGTTTCCAAATCGTGATTTCCCTGCTTGGAATATAATCATTCAAAACATCTGTATTTAATGTAAGCAGCTGCAACAAACGGCTCATTTTCTTTGGAATAATCAACTTAATTTTTGTACCTTTTGCACAGGCTTTTAATAAAATCGCTACTGAATATGACGTCGGGAAAATACTGAACAACCTTCAGTTTCCCTGATCTAGGACAAAGTGCATAGGCAGAAAACAATCTCCATTTTTATGTGTCACAATTTTCATCGCAATTTTCTATACAAGAATATTGCATAACGCTATTCCAAGTTTTCATCTCTTTTTTTAGAACAAATTTTTAAACTCTATTAAAACAAGCGGAGCTCCCATCAAGACGAAGAAAGCACGTCCACGTAATAAATGACAAGGAAAATGGCCTTAGTATTTATTATACAGAGATGGAGGAAAAGAAGGGTGGAATGAATTTTCTTCTATGCATACAATTCATTCTCCGTACATCATTCACGCTCTATAATTTCCAAACAAAACTGGCAAAGTATTACGTATGGCGTGCATCCCTAAATCTACCGTTTTCACCAAATGCGGTATTTTATACAAAAATGCAAAAAATGCAATTCGCTATATGAATTCAATTCTAGAGAAGCTTGTATTTATTTACTAGATTGATGGGATGCTCCCGCTGCTGTTGCGAATGCCTTTGAAAACACAGGGAACAAGAATGACTAATGTTTAACAAAGCACAATTTGTTATTCTTTCGGGGGAATAAATAAATTGCAGAAAATTTACTCTCCTCCCTTCAAAATCTTGGATGAAGAATTGAACTAGCAAAGCTAAACGAGTAAATTACTGAAAAATGAGAGTTCCCTCCCAAAACCGTTTTTGGAGTAATCAAGGTAAATTTCTTTGACGGATGCATATGCTCGAGCTGATGTCAGAAATGCACTGTATTTCTTATTAAAAGAGCCTCTTCTCCGGTATTAACTCTTTCATTGTCAACCACCTACTCCCCTTTACATTGCTTTCTCCAGTACAAACCTATTCCAGAAAATAAATAGATGTGAAAAGCTATAAAATCTTGTGGGAGAAGCAAGAGTTGCATACAAAAGTAGCTTTCCCTCTTTAGAAAGTTGAAATCAAACATCAGAGTAAAATCCCTTTTCCATCCATCTCTGTTTCATTTTCTCACATTTGTTGAAATGAAAACTGCATAGAAGTATTCTTGCACGTACGAAACGGTATAAGAAAAGCATAAATTCCTGTTTTGCCATTATTTTCAGATGAAATTCTTGGACAGAGAAACACAAGATGTTGCAACATGTGCAGTTGCAGACAATAAGCATTTGAATCGTGTATTGAATACCTGATTTTAAAGATTTCGTAGGTTTTTCAATTCCAAATGTTTTTCAAAATTATAAAAAATTACCCACAAATTCATCAAAGTTAAAAAATCAACAACAGAAAATACAATGCTTGTAAAAACAAAATTTATTCTCGTTTTTACTATATAGGACTGCATTTGTTTCATTTGGCTAACCAACTTTCACTCAGGAGTGAACTGTGGCAGAAAAGAGCTTTTTGCTAGTTTCCTTCCTTTCAGCCTAAAAAACTGACAAAATAAAATGCATACGCGGTTTTTGCTCCATTTCCTTCATTTCATTCACTTCCTTTCTACATTTCCCCACATTTCAACTAGAAAAATACAAAATTCCTATCTATAGAGATTCATTTCAGATTCATTTGAATGTTGATTTACCACCACTTCACATCCTTCTGATTTCCCGATTTCCCACTTTTCCTGTTTGGAAAAAATGAGAACAAAAACAGGAAATGTAAAGGAGTGTGGTGACGATGATGAAGTAGAGTTGAAGTTTATTATTTGCAAGTCATTTATCTTCCCTACTCGTAAATTCCGAAAACCAGTCCATTATCGCAAATTTTTTTGCAAAACAAAGCCGCATATCAGATGCGGATTCCAGATGAAGTTTGGAAGCTCCAATGGACAATGTTTGGCTACGCGTGACAAAAAATTTTGCCTGGAGACGGACATTGATAGTTCAACGACATGTCATTGAGATCACTGTCCCTTTGTCAAAAACTTGGCTTCAAAAATATTTTGCAATGTTCAGAAGAAACCCATCAGTTTATAAAATATTCTGACCTACTCTCACAATGTAAAAAGTTACGTAATATTATTATACGAGAAAAGTTAAAGCTGTCTTTAATTTTAAGTTTGTGAGGGACGTGTGAATTTTATGCAAAAACATCAGTTTTTCAACTTTTTCTCGTTTTAATAGCATTCGAATAATTAAGTTTTTGCATAAGCAGTTCACGTAGAAAGGCTTTCAAAGGTGCAAACTTGGAAAGAGCTCATCGAAAACTTTTAAAACAAAAGAGCCGACCTCGTTGGCAAGTACCTTTTCGGCAAACTTGTCTCAAAGGACTGGCAACATTATCAGACCCCTTTAATTTCCTTCGCATTATAATTATCCAGAATAATATTACGTAATGAAATTACACTTGGGCTAATCGTAAATGACATATGTGACTAGAGAATACTTTAAATAATTCATTTAAACTAAAATTATGTCAAAAAGTGTTAAAAATCATTTTCCTGATTATTTTAAAGAAACCAAAATTTGCATAACAAAATCTTCTAAAATGAGATCAAAACTTGTACGCATCGGTTTTTTTCCTCATGACATTTCAATTTCTTCGAAAATAAACAGATCTCACATTGATTCCTTCAATTTCGTTAAAAATCTACGCATGAGATGCCAAAATGAATTGAATTTTTTCCATCCTCTTCAATAATTTCCTATAAAGCCCCTTAATAAACATCAAGATTGGGGTTCTGAATCATCCTTGACGGTTCTCAGTTGCGTACTGAAAGGGAAATCAAGTTTTAGAAAATTAATTTTTAACAAAATTATTCCACATTTTATTCTATTTGTGTTCACGTACTTACACGTGGCGTATTTTTTTCATTCATAATCACACACGACATGTTCCTTCATCCTTTGCAAACTTTCCCTGAGTCAGAATTTTGTAATTTTTCTCAACTCAATTGGATTTTCATCTCTCATAATAAGAATCACGTCAACAGAGAACCCTTCGTTGAGTTCGTCTCTAGAGAGCTCTACAGTATAGAGACCCTTTTCTTCATAATGAGTTCAAGGAAAAAACTTTCTCTACCTAATAAAGACTGAAATATGGAAGAGACCACAGGCTTATTATAAATTCAGAAAAAAAGTAATTGCATGGGCTACGATGCTGAAATAAGATAAAAAACGTATTTACTTAAATAGTCTGCTACATTTTTACCCGAATCGGGTCACAATATGAGTAAATACGGTTGCAAGGTAGATCTTCTCGTCTCCTTTCTTTGAATAGTTTAGAATTTTAAACTACTTGATAAAAAAAGTAATTCATGCAAGTTCACGGAAGAGAACGTTGCAGAATGTAAAAACCGTGAAGCGGAACATGTAAGATGTCCTTATCCGCAGGAAATACAAAAACAAGAGATTTCGTTGATAAAAACGGACAAGTAAACTGTTTATGAATTATGAAAAAATTATGCAATAAAAAACATGAAAATCATGAATGATGAAGAAAATCTCTTGTTTCTATCCACATGCAAAGGATACTTTTCAAAAAAAAAATCGGAAACAACGGTCGTCTGAAGGAGAAGAGGAAACATGAATAAAAAGTTTTTGTGCATATGACATCCATTTGAAATGAGCTCCTGCAGCACGTGTTATTATTCAAAATACTTTGGAAAGTTTCCAGTTTGAAGAAATAGTCTAGGACAAAAGGTCGCAATTTGGTTGAACAACTTGCCCCCTAGTCCAATTGAAACGGTAATGGACTAAATTTAGTTTCGGGGCATTATGAAATACTACAAAATGGCATTTACCTGATTTCATGCAAGATTTCACTTGATTTTGTTACTTTTTAAAAGTAAACTGCAATCAACTCAGGTAAAGTTTACCCTACTTTTCTCAAATTATTTCCAATTTTGATTATTAAATCGTAATTACCGTCTATTCACACTCATACAGAAGCTAGACAAAATACTCAAAGGTTAAATCTATAAATTTACGAAATTCTGCATTCTCACAAGCACTTTCCTCCATAATCTAGCATAGTCATCATCACAGTCCTCATCACGAGCAGGATAACCTCTCAGAGAAACTTGCTAATCTATTTACGTACTTCTACTCAGAAATCCTTAATTTTGCAAAGTAAAATGGAGAGGGAAATGGTTACAGAACAAACAAAGTAATTAAAGCCAAAATTCCAACCTTTTCACCGGAGGATTTGAAAGACACGGTTCACCTTGCTTAGTTTTATTACAAGTTATGCAAGATATAATAAAAACCACTTAAAATTTGCCAAATGGTTACACTCGTACAGTCTTTAATTTCTCTTGAACTACTTAAAACCATTAAATCCACCATTCAAAAAGTTTTAGAGGGCAATTGACTTTCTAAACTCTTTAAGCATGGGTTCTTATAGCCTCTCCCATCAGTAAAATGTTCAGAGTTCACAACCGGGTTTTAAAAGGCAGTGGGAAAAACGGGCAGAATGGTTTTTCCCACATTAAACGAAGCAGTTTTTAACAGTATGACTTTCATCTTATCATTAGGGCATATTAAGATCAAAATCTAAAGTTTCTAATAAAAATCCAACTTGTTTAAGGAAAGAGTTGAGTTTTGAAGTGATTTTAATGTTTAAAAACAACTTCCCGCCAATTTTCCGGGGCACATTAAGACCTAATAAAACCCATTTCCCATTAAAACCCGTAGAAATGGGAAAAACATTAAAACCCTCGGGATTTTAGTTCAAATTTTATGAAATGAGCAATTTATTACAAGTCATCATCTACCTTTCCGTTATTATTACGCAGTGTAAACTGCTTATTTCTTCTAGTGCCGGCTCTTACCATTTTATGAGTGAATATGTAGGACAACCAATTAACTCTGACTAATTGCATATGAAAATGACGAAAGTAAAAGGTGGTGGTGGGGATGTTAAAACTTGCCAAATGAAGTGGAATGAATAAAAAACTTTGGATTATGGTCTCTTAATTTAATATCCTAATAAAAAAGAGACAGTTGGAAACAAATCAACAGTTATTTTTCTAGGGACACGTTCACATGTCAAAGGGGAAGGGAAACACGTATTTTTACTGGATTGGGTAGTTGCGTGAATATATCTGGTTTATTACGCTAGTATTTTAACCTTATGACGTGCTCTTGACTGATTCATGAGTCAGGAAGTGTGTTTCTACATGTTTTTCTTTGTGAAGAAAGCAAGTTTAATTGCTTGCTTATTTGCACTTGTATGAAGAGAAAGCTCACAGTAACAAACTTATTCAAATTTGTTTTTCGGCTGGCATTCATAAAATTGTCAAAATAGTTGTAATGTACATACCTTACACTTCTATCGCTTTTTGCATCTCAAATCCATTCATTTCTTATACATAAACACGCATAAAAAGTGATTCTAACACGCAACCCATCTCATCTTCTTCTTTATTACTTGCTTTCTCATCCAGCTTGTTTCAATTTTCTAGAATTAGGGCAGATTTGATATGGCATGCAGCAGCATAAAGACTGGAAATCATTGGAAACCTGACATTTTGCAAGTTTTCCCCAGTTTTTTTCATTTTTACATCATCCATACCATCAACAGCATCAACTACATCATTACAACTTTCTCTTTATTTTACTCGAAAAATGTAAATAAATCAGTGGGGAATGCACGAATAAAAAATGTATTCTCACTGGTGAAAAAAATTCCTCCCACAAAACAAGTCCATCATTTTCATGCACAAACCTTGTTTATTATTAACCGCCAGGATTTTTGTATTTTCTCCAGTTTTAGAAAGGACCCACGCAGAGCCCTGTTGTTACAGAAGCCTGGCACACTTTTTTCAGGCGTCTGTCTCCCTGGGCATCTCCTTTCTCCTAATCCTGTTTTTTGCATAGTGAATTCCAACCTTTTTTCCCTTCTCGCTAGTCATGTCATGTCAACTGATGTTTTGTTGATGAGGATGACTTGGATGATGATGCATGTTAAAA
Organism: Lepidocyrtus fimetarius; assembly: GCA_036507315.1. NCBI lineage: Eukaryota > Metazoa > Arthropoda > Collembola > Entomobryomorpha > Entomobryidae > Lepidocyrtus > Lepidocyrtus fimetarius. The sequence continues at coordinate 83,047 of JAANSO010000024.1, read as the reverse complement.
AAAATGGAGAAAGTAAGAAAAAAATTTGTAGCAGCTTGTCCAACTTAGTTAATATGTGAGCTGAGCAAGGGGATTTTTTATTCTCCATCCTCCTTCCTGACATGATTTACTGAAAATACGCATGGAGAGCAACAAACAGAGCCACCCACCCATTTTCTAGTAAAATCAGCTTCATTTTTTATTATCACTAGCTCAAAGGAGCTAATCATGAAATCAACGTGTTTGTCTGTCCGTCCATCGACACGAGAATTATAAAATCCCTTGGCATAGTTGCAGTATCAAAACTGTAGTATTTTACGTGCTTTAACGGTTACAGCGCTAGAACTAACCGTTAAAAACTGCAAAAGTTTACAAGAAAGGCACTGCTATCCTTGTAAAATACCTCGAGCTAGTGGCTACACAGGCTTACAGCCTTTTATTATTATTAAATATGAAGCTGCAGAGCATAATCGGAACAATAACTGAGACTTTTGTTTAAAAATCTACAAGAAAAGTCCCCCACTGTTCAGCCCGTCATTCCACTACACTTCTTTTATTATTTTCAAAATATTTTCTATTTTTAGTGATTTTGAGCTTTGAAACGTGATCTGAAAGCGATAAACAAGAGTGAATTATAAAAGAATTTATGAATCGAAACGGGTTTTGTATATTTTACGGATTTCAGCACCACTTGCAGAACTGCATCAAATTCCAAACACACCCAAAAGTAAAAAAGGTAACACACTGCAGCAGCTTCACAAAGCTCTATTAAAATTGATGCCGTGTATCATCTTTATTCACGAGAATCACGTAGGACTGCTCAATAATGGCGGTTATCATTTTCAAAAATACGTGAGATTTGCAGAAAAAAACGACTTTTACAAAAAAATTTAACAATTTTACAAGCAAAATCATTTATTTTACGGAATACTGTGTATTTTTTGCAATAATATCCCCAATTTGTAAACAACTTTAAAAACAGCATTTGCAATGCTATCTTACCTGATGCCACCCCTTGAAGCATCATAATTGAGTGTTTTATTTCCCTGTTTCCAAAGGATGGAGTATCCATCAGGAAAGTGAAAATGGCTGATGATGCACCGAAGCTCCAGAGTTGACCCGGCATTGTAAAACTTGTCCGTTATCGGCTTCCCTAAGTCGTCCACTATGCTTATTCTTGGAACTGCAAAGAGAAAAAGAATTTGCGTCATACTTTACATTTTCTAATGTCCTTGGTCTCTTATTTCAGTAAATTCTATTCTCATTTTGTCATTTACGGAGAGGGAATGATGGCTTTATATAATTCATAACGGCCCTTCATAAAGTGAGTAAAAAGGGAAAAAGTGATCCTCAAAAGCATAATAAGTTTTAGAGGACACGGCGGATTAAGCGAATAAGAGAAAGATTGGCTTTCCCCCTTTTTAAAGGATTTTAGTGCGTTTTATAAAGTAAAGTAATAGGATAATAACAATACGCAAGTGTTGTAAAGCTAGCTATTACTTAACAGCTATTACTTACTGCTGCTGCTCTGTATTTTGTGATAAAAATGACTTTATCCTCGTAATTTTTATTGCAATTTACCACTTTATCGTTATTTTTCATTGACGAATGTCAACAAAGTCGGGGTAAAGCATACATTCTGGTAAATTTACATAAAATCATAAAAACTGCACTGAGCAGCATAAATTTCTAAAGTTTCTTCCATACGGCAAAAGGACAAAAGTGTTAACCCCAAAAATCTTTTGGCAACGTTCGTCCAATAAAAAATCTCTGCAATAAAAGTCATTTTTACAGGAAGGAACTGCAAAATATCTGGGCTGTAACGAAGTTACATTGTTACTTGGAACCTTAATAGGAAGTCTTATTTTTACCTTAGAAATTCTGCATTTTCATGCAGAGTACTCTTTAAGATAAGAAATAGCTTTGGAAGGTCATCATTTCTAGAAAGTATTTAAAACCATGCTCTACCTTAACGAGAACTGCGCAATTCCACAGAAATAACTTATTTTGCAGAAATCCTTTCACGGCTACTCCATTACAAGGTTTTTTAATCTAAATCCTATTACCCAAATCTTCGGGGAAAAACAAGGACAAAACCTTGACAAATATTTGTTATTGCCCATCATTCACAATCTTACGTCATCACCACCTTCTCAATCTTATTTTTGTTTCGGTACTTCTCTAAAGCTATTACTGGCTATCATTTTAAATCCTATCTGATTCTTTCAAAAAACCATTTCACCAAAACTATTTTCTTCGCCCAACGGCTTTGTGGACAGGAAGCCTAAAAAATCTATTTTACGAGCCTAAAGTGACTTATAAATCGTTCTTTTCTTTATTTCGCAATTTGTTTCCTGTTCAATTCATTTTTTGGCTTTTTATTCCCTTTGAACAAATAACGAATGAAATATACTGCAGGACATCAAATTAATCTTCGAAGGTTTTTTTTCGTCAACATCCCTTCCCACCAATTTTTCTCGTTCTCAGAGTGGATCTAATCAACCCTATCATATCTTATCTGGCGTCTTCTAATTTTCTTTTGAAAGTTCATTTGCTTTCTTTTATCACAAAAAACGAATCTTGAAAGGGGTGATCATCGTCCAATAGAGCAATTCGTAAGGCTCACCATTCATTTCGTATTTAATAGCGTCCAGAATAAGTGAAGTGGTTTGGTGATGAAAGATATTTATTTTTATACTTCTCTCTACCTTCCCATTCCATGTTTGTTCATTTACCAAAGTAGCCAAGATTTCAAAATAATACTGTTCAAGACACAAAAACATGATTTGGTTGTAAATCTCCGGGTATTTCATATTCCTAGTTAAAGGTATTAGTTCAGTAAATCTGAGGAGAAAGTAGGTAATTTATGTCTGAGTTTCCTTTTATTAAAAACGAGGTCATTTTCTCTTAAAACTTAATTCAATGAACTTGGCAAAAGTGGTCATTCCTCTAAAAATGTATTTGAAAGCTAATTTACAAAAACAATTTCTCTTACATTTAACTTTAACCTTTTCCAGTTCTTTAAAAAACGGTATTTAGCAAAAGCAATAAATTTTGCACGTGGAAAACATGTCATGAACAATCTGAAATGGAACAGGCTATTTACTCAAAACGACCTTATCAAGCAGAAACAATATTTTAAAGAAAAGTTTTGTTTTCAAAAGATATAAACAAGTATTTCCAATGGTTTTGATAGATTTAAAACGGAAAATTGCTACTTACGTGGGTAAATGCCAAATCGGTTTCAATCTGAATTCAAATTGCAAAAAAGCAACATTATGTATCATTATTTTTTGCAATAAATCTTTCTCATTAGGATGCATAGGAATTCTGCAAGCATTTAACATTCAGCCCTTGAACATGTGCTATAGACAAGTTTATACTCTGCACTCTCTCATTTCTCTGCAAAACAGTTCATTTCTCAAGTGGCTGATCTTGTTTTGTAAAACCACAAAAAGGTTTTGAAAGTTTCCGGTCTCCTTCCCTTTTGGGAGTTGGTCATCCGGAACGGGGAAAATCTCCCCAGTGAGACACTACCGGAATCAACAAGAATACTAATAAATGAGACACAAGCTCATCCACAACTTTCTCTTGTTTAATCCAGCGTGAATAAAATACAAAAGCTTAGATTAGCTTTGTGAGAAAAGACACCAAGAAATAAAGTGTTGCTGCATGGATTTCATTTTAAGTCTTTGAAAATTTCTCACAATATTACTCCAAAATATACTCTCTGTAATCCATTTTCTAGTACAAAAGTGCATTGCTTCTCGTCTTCCCGGATTATTGTACATGTTGGGGTTTCTAAAAAAATTGCAATTTGCTAGTAAATTGCGATATGAACAGATTGTCAATGTCTTATCGGAAAATGACATTCCAATCTTTTCCAAATGCATTTTGACCCAAATTCTTCCTAGCTTTTGACAAGTGAAAGACATCCAGATCAAATGTAGTTCATTTTATGAGTAGGTCAAAGAGATAGAAATGATAAAATTACTTTTACCCGCCACCGCCACTCTAGTAATAACCTTTCTCTAGAATCTGAAAACCGCAAAGAAGCTGGGAATCTGACAAAACAAGTCTTAAATGTGAATGATATCTTACAAATAACACGTTATGCGTTATAAAACGCTAAAACAACTTACAAACGGCTTCAATTTATTTCCCAAAGGCAGAGAGGGGACAATGAAGAAAACAACTTTATTTTGAGAATCATCTCAAAGCAATAAAAACGGAAGTAAAATTATAAAATCACCCTTTCCCCTTGCCGAATATGCATTTAATAGTTTAGGTTTAAAACTACGCAGCATATGACGGTTTTGGATAAAACTTTTGCGGTGAAATTGTGTCCTTCAAAAAAGGCGCACATGTTTTGAATAATTTTCTACAACAGCCGTTCCTAATGATTATGATAAGGATAGAAAATTACATAATGGTACACAAGGAGCACACGCTCAGTACATTTCTTTTTGAAGATGATAATCCTTGTGCAAATTTCCTTTCCCAACCGCAAGACCTCTCCTTAAAATCTCAAGGGATGGAGGGAATAAAGAACAGTGAAATTGTACAAAATTTTCTGTGAGTACAGCTTTAGTAAACCCCATGTTCCTGAGCTGCATCCTACTAAATAAAGTTAATTAAGTCTAAGAGCTATTTACGTAATTTCCTTGTAGAACCAGAAGTAAAATTTCCATTGTCTTTAGCAGAATCCTTGTCTATCCTGTTCCCTTAAAAGAGAAATGCTTAAGGTATTGCTTACTTCTGTAAACTCTGGTATTTCATCAACAAGACATGGCTTAAGGCGCGTTCACACTGTTTTTACGACGTAAATAACAGGCCCTATGTACAGCATCATGGGGTAGGTATCATGAGACCATCATCACTATTACTAGTACACCGTGTGCTTTGCAAAGTGACTGCACCTTTATGCTGTAACAATGTTACAGCAAGCAATGTAACAATGTTACAGCAAACAATGTAACAATGTTACGGCAAACAATGTAACAATGTTACGGCAAACAATGTAACAATGTTACAGCAAACAATGTAACAATGCAAAATACAATGTTACGGTGTAATATGGTGACAACTCTGGTGTCATGTACCACCGTAAAGTGTAACATGGCCCCGGGGCTGTCGCCGTATTACGCTGCAACAAAGAACGGTAGTGTAGTTGCACCTCACGGCAACAGTACGGGCCCATAATACACTTTAGTAAGTGTACACTGGGCCAGTACTGCCCACCGCCGTAATAACTGCAGATTTGTGTGAACGCACCTTTACACGCTTCCAACAGTTTAGAAACACGCATTCTCATCACATCCTTACATGATCACTATTTTATTCTCTGAAATAAAACGTAGGAATAAAAGCAGCCTTAAAGTAATCAAGTTGTGTGTCTTTGTCTGGAACTTATCATTTTCTTGTCTATCTCCGAGAAAAGAGGAAGGATGCAGTCAGCTCTAGGAGGAAAAACGAAGCCCCAAAAACATCAATAAGCAAAGCAGCTGAAGACTAGTGAAAATACTAAGAATATCATCAATTTCTTCTTAAGTAGTCTTGTATTGAAAAGGATAAGAAACCTTTCTCTGTATATTTTAAAGATAAAGCTAGAAAATGAATAGGAAATCATAGGGATGAATACAAAATTAGAAAATAATACTTTGGCATAGACAAACAGTACATATGTCTGTATATTTATGTTTGGAACATGTAAGATGGCCCAAGTAGTGGAAAGAATGATAATGATTGTGTGTGGTTGTGTCTTTTATACTTTCCCCGTTCTTCTCACTCAAGCCTACTCAAACCAGTGACATGTAGAGAAACGCTGCACTAGTAAAACTAGAAATAACTTGTGTAATGCAAGTCTATAAAATTTTATGCATTTTTTTCGCACATATGGCCATGTATTACACATGTAAAAGAAAAAATCATGTTCTGCACTGAATTGATACTTATTTCAATCAAAATAAAAAGAAAAAAACTGTTAGTTCAACTGACTGACAGTTTTTTCTGGTAGTTTTGCACCTCCATTTCTTCACAGTAGCAATGTTTTTTATTTTCTTTAAATCCCTGCTGCTTCACTCCATCCGTTTCTCATCCTTCTTCGTCTTTTTACTGTCACTGACACCGAAATCAAAGCCTTGTTCTTAGAACTTGGGGAAAAAACTAATATAAATATAAATGCATAAATATTGAAAAGACTTTTGTAATGAAAAAGTGAAGAAATGAAGATACACCGAGTCTTTTTAAAACGTGACTTGCGAGATTAATCAACATTCACGAGAATTTCTCAGGAGGTGAAAACTGACATGAAAGTTAATGGAAATAGTTTTAAAAAACCTTTGCATTTATTATAATTTTAGATATTAAAAACTTTTGTTTAGAGATTTCCGGGAATATTTTGAACTTACCGAGGATTGTTAGCGAAACATGTAATATAATGGGCGGATGACTTGAAACTTGACATTGATATTCTCCTTGGTCATGACGCTCAGCAGCTTGAATACGCAATTTCCAATTGTTTGGCTGTTCAAAATTTATACTCAACCTTTCATCCCCACTGTATGTATGTAAACCTGTAAAAAACAGAATATTTTTCATTACAAAATGTCAAACAAGTTCAATACCTTATAAAAATCAAAGAAATGACCATCATCAAGAAATTCATCTTTAAAAACCCTGTTTTTAGCAAAGTTATCAACCTGTCAGCTAAAAACTATTTTTTTATTTATTTCCACTTCAAAAAGATAAAGTATTGAATCGAGCTAGTGGGAATTGCACAACTCAAAGGAGGAAGGCAAGGACGGAAAGTTGAAGAAACTGACGCGCAGAATAAGTCTGTTTGTTTTCACTTTCTTCACCGACTTGAATGGTCTTTTATCTCGGGGGGCTAGTACAAAACTTTTATTGCTTCCACAACAGCTTCCTTACAATTTTATTTCTTTCCAGTATTAAACCTTTTGGCTTTCTTTTGCGCAAAATTTTATGTAATGCGTGTTCAATTTATTACTTTGTCCGTGGCCATGTAAAAAGGACGCTGTTTGAAAAATGCAAAAAATGATTTTAATACACGTCCACATATTTATAAAGTGTTCAAAGTTATAATTGATTTGAAAGTAATTCTGCCCCAACTGCATCTTCATCCTTATCATTTCCTAAGATTGTTCATTTTCGTTAAATAAAATCCATTCATGAGGAATTGATTGATTTTCTCCCTACTTTTTCCCCTATCTTGTTTAATAGGCAATGTAGCCCTATCTCATCCTCGTCAATACCAGTCCCAAGGCAATTTCTTGAGATTACATGCATTATCACCACTTCTTCCCCTCCTTTTTGGGCTCATATATGCAATATCGATTACAAATAATAAAATCTGACGATGCAATCATGGATAATGATATTGCATTTTTCATCAAAAAAAAAGTCATCTTGCACTTTATTTTCATCCGATTTCTTCCAATTCAATTTTCAAAGAAAGCAACCTTTCAAGTCAGTTTAATTTCAAGGCAAAATAGCAACGACAAGGAAAGATACAAATGCATCTTTTTCCCTTTGGAATCTCAATATGCAATATTGACGTGCATTCCAATTTCGGTAATTCCTTTCAATTCTGTCAATTGAAACTACAGAGTTGACAATACCTTCTGGATTCAGTCACATCCGTAAACATTGGGTTTGGGCCAAAAGCCAAGAAAAATACAAAGGCGCTGCCCCATTCCACCTTTTTCATGTTTTAATGAAAGTTGGAGGGATTTTAAAGCAATCTTTCAACAGATACATAAATTTCTCCTTTTAATTGACGTTGGCCTTGTCAGTTATAATTTGGAAATACATCTCAAATCCTATTTAGAACAAGAATTTATTAAAGTCAGCTGATCTTGGCCAAAGGCGCAGGAATAACTTCCACAATTAAGTTATAATTGAAAATCAAAGATAATTGTTTTTATTGAATCCCATTCCAAGTTGCACAATTGGAATTCCTTTTCATTACAAAATTGCTTTCTTTCACAAAGTTTCAACAGCCAGCTTGTGGCTATTGATTCAACTCAAAGAAAAATTGAGAAGGAAATGGATACGGAAAACAAATGAAACTTATGTAGTGCTATTAATACTAATGTTAATGTACTTTCTCCACTGCAATATCCATTCCAAGATACTGCGGATTCACATTAACAAATGCAATACACCAACTGGGCTCTGTTATCAAACCTCTTATCTGTTTTAAACGCTGCAATTGCACATATGATACAACAGCAGGGAATAGAGAAAGTTGTAGAAACTTCCGTTTTTACTGCAGTTGTAAAGGCATAGAAGTTTTTAGATCTCCAAACTTTTAACTATTGCATTTTTAATTTTGGTATAGGTCCAGCTTTTTAATTGCAATTCCGTATTGAATAGTAACAATTTTGTTCTTTGATGTCAACTTTTAAACTCTTTTGAAAATAAAACTAGGTCAGATTTTAATACACGCACCAAAAAAGATTTACGAAACTAAACCCTTTTTAGGTACATCGTGCGTGAAAGATCTTGAAAAATATGCAGACTTTGTTAAACCTAATAAACCATTTCCTTTGACTTTTACATTCCAAACTCCATAGTTCCTTGTCTTTTTCATCTTGTAACAATAAACTCTGAAATCTTTACTGGACCATATAAAGTCTCATGTTACATCATCATCTTAAACAAATGCGACATACTTTCCCAACCACATCGTTCCCACATGATCTATGGGGTTTTTTATCATATTGCAAATTCTACTAAATTATAAAAAACGAAATGGTTCTTAAGTCTGTATTCTCTAGATAAAATCTGTCAGAACCGATAAAAGCACTTGGCTATGTATTATAAGCCATTTCAGCTTTGTTTTACTCATCCTCGTCATTTCCTGTGATAATAATCACAAGGGCAATTTTAGTATAAAAACGTAATGAACTGACTTTCCTGCTTTATTATTTTGTTATTACGAAGAAAATATTCCACTCAGTCGAGCATTATCCTTATTTTTTACAATAGATCACAGTGTATCATAGAAGTGTATGAGAGTACAAAGCCCTTTCAATTCACAATCAGCAACATCTTTCATTGCCTCAAGTGTTCTATTATACCCTTCCCAATTGATTCATTTCTCTCAAACGGAAACATTTTTTGTTATATTTTTCCATTTTCTCTCAAAAAAATATATAAATCTGGGTTGTATAGATTAAGTCAAACTCTTCTGTACTGGTTTAGATAAAAACGGTACGTTATAAACTATATTTGTCCACTATAAGGAAGTTTCACTATAAAACGTGCGTTTTTATTGCACATTTTTCTTTATTTAAGATATTTTTAGAACAATGCATTGTTGCGTAATTTTTTATGCGACATTATATTGGAGTTTCCACTATTCTTAATAGTTTCCAACTTTTTTATGGAAATATGATTACGATTATTATGAGAATGGTCCAAAAGATGTTGTACTGCGACAGTATTTCCAAGAACACTTCATAATACTCAAGAGGGGGGAGACTTTCCAGTGCAAGTGACATTTTCCTCTCAATTTTTTATGAAGTGTGTCCAAACTGAGGTATGAACTGTATTATTACACTTTTTACTTAACATGATTATTATGATTCTGAATCTGACGGAAGTTCTCGGAATTAAGCAACTCGGCACTGTATTTTCTATTATTCCTCGGTCATTTTTAAGCTTTCATGCCAAAAGACAGAAAAATTCTTTTCCTTGTTTAACCCTATAAAGTTTTATGACTAAATTTCCCTCTGTTTTTTGTAAAAAATATTGTCTTCAGCTTCACAGACCACAGAAATATCATAATTCAGACATTTTATAATAATGCGGATCATGGGTTAGCCAGTACCATTTTTAACATTTTTGGAGAAAGTAGAAAAGTTTTAAAAATTGCCCACTTTACAGATAAGACAAGTCTTTATAGTCTGATGAACTTTGGATTGCGCAATTTTGCAAGGGAAGATTGCAAAAATTACTCTACATCAAGTGCCAATACGTTTTATCAAAAATCACGAGTAAAATAATACGCTTATGTAGTATTTTCCAATCCCATTTCCTTTACGTCATGTAGGTAGACTTGTTCTGTCATCATTGGATTATCATCTCAATATTTGACACGGATTCCAAAGAAAATTGGAACTTTCACTTTCATTTTTTCTTTCCCTGTAGCATTTTACATTGTTATGAAAAAAGTAATTTTGCAGTATTGCATTACATTATTATCATCGTTACAGCTTTTACGAGCCTTGCTCCAATGAATCTACATGGGAAATAAATGCCTCAACATATAAACTTTGACAAGGAAAAAGAAACTCTTTTTAACTTTCAGGATCGTTTATTGCAATATTTGCCTGTTTATTTTATTGTTTCATTTCTAGCTTTCTCTGCATATTTTTCCTTCTTTGTTGCCAAAATTATATAACAAATTCAAATTATTTATTTATTCTGTGAATGATATCAAATGATATAGCAATAAAAGTTCGTTCAAGGATGGGAAAATTGCGCTGTATGTAGGACAGAGTTTCTGCGGAAAATGTAATAGCTCGCAAAATATTGGAATGCGGAAACTCTAAAAATATTCTTCCAAAAAACTATTTTGAAACTTCTCTATTCCACAGAATTCAAATGCGTCACTGCAATTACAGAGGCTCAACAGCATGTTTCCGGCTTATCCAACGGATGTCTACCTAAATGAACCTCCACTTAAGTTAACAAACAGGTGGGAACGTTTTACTAATTATTAATTAATTTGTAATTAGTGCTTTAAAGGCTAATTATGTTTGTCCGTCCGTCTGTGCGTTATAAATGATGGTAAGCATATTTTCAAGCTGGTCTTTAGATGATTTTCAACCTTTTAACTTGTTTTTCACGCAAAAAAATCTTTCCAATAAAACAAAATGAAACTTTGCTGTAGCCTTAAATGCTGAAGCTATTTATAGCCAAATTCCTGAAGAAGAAAAGTTTTTTTCAATTTTACAAAATCACAAGTGGCTTATGTAATGCATGAGTGGCTAAGGGGCCAACCTCAACTTTTTCAACTTTTTTCATAGTTACCTTCCTTCCGCCTGTGATTATAATCATTTGTTTTTTTCCACCGCAGCCACCATCAAAAGAACAATTTCGGATTTTGCACTCGAACAGTCAAACAGCCCATTAACAAGAAAAAGGCATTCCTTATAAATCCTAATCGAAACAGTTCCAATAAATTAAAATACGTACAACAATTTCCTTTTTTCCTTGACCAATTGCCAAAGTAGCTGCCCTCATACTGTTCCATTTTGCATAAAACCTTAAAACGGCACTATTTGCTAATGGAACATATTGCATTGTAAGTCGAACAAAAGAAGCTTTGAAAACCTGCAAAGGTTGCCTACAAAACTTTTTCTATGGACTCATTGACCCCATCCTTTTTAACACTTGCATAAACCCTAAATAAAGTTGATCTTTGGCCAAAATCCTTCTGCATTTAAATAAATCTGTCAAAATATATTAAAATATTTAAAAAGTGGGTGAAAATTTACAAAAAAAGTGAAAGCATTCCTTTGTATAGAAATTCTGTAAATATTTATGCCCTGTCTAAACAATCCGGACACAATAATCTACTACAATATAAACTCCGTTACGCTTTGTACATGCCCTCACGTTTTCTCCTTTCTGTCTTGAAAAAAACTTCGAGACAAAAAGAAACTTTCATGATTGGATGATCGTATTTTTATTTCCAACAGTTCACTATATATAATCTTACAAATATCAGCCGTGTTCTATCTTAGGGTGAAAGTGAGCTCTTTGGGGAAAGTTCCCAAGATAAACGTTTATAAATGACAGTGATCCGTATGAGAAGAACACGATTTCGTTTTTTTCCTTAGAGAGAAAACGAAACGGGAATGACAAACTTTCTCACTTTTTCAATATTTTATCTAGACTTGATAAACTCTAAAAATAAAACTGATGGAACATTATACTAAATAATCATTACGTAAAGAAATATTGCATTTTTGGAAATGATTTCACCACGGAACGCAATATGAAATGATTTTTCACAATATTTGGTCGATTAAAATTGAAAAATAAACAATTTACAACATGTCCTGTTCATTTGTACTAATAATATCAATAAAATCTTTAAAATCTATCGATTTGCGCAAAATATTGCATAATTTGCGAATATTTACACTAAAAAATTCCTTTAGGGCTACATGAATAAAATTGATTCATCAGTGTTCTGTCAAACATATCCGTTTCACATCTCTGCTATTTGTTCTTTTTGCAAATTTTAGTAAAAATCGTGCCTAGATCAACAAGCCTTGAGCTCTTTTCCTAAGGATTTCCAGGTTATTTATCCTTACAAGCTCTGTAATCCCAACCAAAGCCTTTTGCTTCTTTCTTCATTCCCTGGCCTGATTTATATTGCATCAAAAACAAAATTGAAAAAGCTATCATATCCAAATAGACATCTGTAATGAAATACAGCCACAAGCTATTCTTTGTAGGTGTTCTACATTGTCTTTTTGTAGCGTCTTTAATCTTCAAAACTTTCACTGGGAGAAAGTGGTGAAAATCAAGAAATATAGAGATGTAGTGTTGTAGGTAGAGATTTAACGTATTCAGTGCATGTCTCTCAAAACTACGTTTTGTTGGATTTTGTATCATTTTTCTCGATACTCTTCCACAAGCCTAATCTCGTTTCCGAGTAAAATAGGTTTTCTTGAAAAGAGGAAAACAAAGTCTTTGGAACAAAATCTTTTAAACTGGAAGAATAGGGCTGTTGCAAAATACTTTTTTAAAATTCTTTCACGCTTGCATTTGCAAAAATTGCAAAGTGAATTGTGGAGCCTTTGCGCTATTTTCAACAAAAGAGAAAATGTGTCAGTAAGTTAACAATTTTTGCACATATATTGTAAATTTCATATCAGTTCACTCACAGCCCTAAACAATCCGAGGTTAGAGTGAAGGTCTATGCGGGTAAGTTTAAGGCCTGTTTTGTTTTCCAAAATCAACAGAAAAATTGGGAGGGTCTTACCAAAACACTACAGTCAACAACTTTTCAATTTCCCACTTCTCCTTTTCCCTTGACGTCAAACTCTGTTATAACGAACCTGATAAAAGTACGCAAACTTCAACTACTTGTCCACTATATCGAAGTTTCATTCTACATTCCAGCATTCCTTGTCAAGCCAATTCTAAGTGGGTTTGTAGTAAAAATAGGCTTGTTTGCGTGAAATATGAGAAAATAGGGAAAGTGAGACGCATCAAACCATTCATGACTTTGCTATAAACGTTAAAAACCCTATTGAAAAAGGAGAAAGTGCAGTTATGTAGTCTTTGTTGTTTTATTTTATCATTGTCTCAGATAAAAAGAAAGTTCTTGTAACATTTTCCTCAAAAAACTCCTTGAAGTTGTAGACTCTGTAGAAACTAAGATAAAGAGAAAGTTCAAAGTGTTGTTAAGTAGAGGGAAACAGAGAAGGAAGTAGAAATAAAACTTTTACAAAGTTTTCTTGTCATTTTGAAGATGTTCCAGACTTTCCCCTGTCAATATTGAAGACTTGTTTGAACCAGTATAAAAATTAAGCCCGAGATTCATTTTCATTTAACAAAGGATAAATAACCAATCAGAAAAGTTGCAAAAATAGTGAAAATAAATATAATTGCTGAAATTATTACTTACCAAACGTTAGTAAATGAACATCCGTTCCATCCCGTTTCATCCAAGAGACCTAAAAATTACAAAATTCATATTCAACATTTCTTTTAAAAACACCTTCTCATGCACATTTTCAATCACAATGCGTGCAATAAAAGGAAACAAAACCGATTTCCTTAAGCAATCGAGGAAATAAATTCCGGAAATGAAATCCCTGCTCATTTTCCCACTACCCCCAACATCTCTTTTTAACTTTAACCAAGAAAAATTGTTATTGTAGCCTGACAAAAATCGACATAATTCCTCCAAAACTGGTAAACTTTTTGTGCTTAGCTATACACGTGACTTCAAAACTTTAACATTTCCCAAACTTTAAAAACTTCTCTGGATTGTTTTTCCCAAGCAATTTCCTCTATTTTTATTGTTTGCTCAATTGCAAATGGTCGGATGATCACCGTTTTTCCAAAATATATCATTTTTTGATCTTGATGTCTTCCAAGTTTCCAAAACAGATACAATTACACAATGATAAAATCAATATTACGTAACCACAGAGTATACGAGGTAAAAAGGTAAACTCTGGAAACCTCACAATCACCAACATTATCTTGAGTGTGCAAACTGCAATAGCAATCAACTCAAAAACTTTGTGTTTTTCCTGTCTCCAGTTTTCACTGGCTATATTATACCTATGAACGACAGGTGGATTAAGGCGTTTTGACATCATCACAATTTTTTGTGATCACATAACACCATTTGGAAGCCCATCATGTAACGAAAATTTTATCCCATTTGATACAGCTGTCGACCCCGGGTGGAAAATGTGAGTGGATTTCATATTTCTGCCAAAAAAATGAGAAAGCACAAACGGTGTAATCAAAAGAAACCTTTTCGTTTATAATTTTAATTGAACTTCCGGTATTTGCTATGAAGCGTTTTCACACGGACCATATGTCCCTTTAAAAAGTTGTGTTTATGTTGATAAGATGGAAATTAAATGCGCATATTTCAATTCACATCTCTACGGATTAGTCAAAATGTCAATATCCCTCCAAAAACTTTGGTTCGATATGTAAATATTAAAGCATGCGAGCACTTTTAAACATTGAAAGTTCAAAAACCTTCGAAAGATTAGCTTATTTTAAATGTTGCTAATTTTTAATAAACCGTAACAATTATTTCCATCCAACTAGTTCCCTTTTCCTTCCATAACTTGCAGAAAATACAAATCGTTAGAATTAAAAACTTCTTTACAGAACTTCTTTGTCCTTTCCACACACATAAAAAGCAGATTTTTGCCTTGAGAAATATTCGAAATTTATGGATTATTACAAAAATCTTTATACACCCACCCAACTTATTATAAGTTTTGTAACTCTTTCTTGGACGTATGAAATTGGACCTACTTTCTAGTTTTTTTCTGTAATTTCATATTTCATCTGCAGGTCTCTCTATATTCCTTGTCTGAGCGTCCTGAAAAGACGCTGACGTTCCAGATTTTAAGCTTTTGCTATCTCTTTCTTTTGTACATAGTTTGATACATATTCATGTGGTATTAGTTGAATTTATAACTTATTTATATACACTCCCTTTTGTAAAAGTTTTTTAAACGAGGAAAGCAACAGCCACTTTCTTTTCTTCTCGTATTTCAAGCTCTTTTTATGCTGTCATCAGCTTTCCCTCACACTTTCCAAGTTGGATTAAGCATGACAAAGTCTTTTGCATTTTTCTTTAGTTTCCGGCACTTTTTTTCCCAACAGGGAAATGGAGAGCAACTTGGAAGTCAGTTCATTCCTCTTTAAAAAAACTTTTTTTAAAAATGGTGTCCAGCACGCTGCAGCAACTTTGCAGTTCCGCTTTTTACATGAAATGGCTCATTAAATGTATTTTTTACTCTTATGAGCTAACTAGACAAATGGCTTGAAAAGGGGTTGTTTTCCATAATATAAAGTCCAGGGCCGTAAAAGTGAAAGCTAGCACCCTCATTAGTGCTCGTTAAGGCTTATTAAGCTGTTCGATAAGGTTATTATAGTGTACTGAGGTATGGGACAATTTGGAATTTGCATAATATAGAATACAGTGTGGAGGAAATTTCTAATTTTAAATGTATTAATTGAATTTTGGTAATTATCATTGGTTAAGCTAAACGACTATTAACTCTTAACAAGCACTTATCTATGCTTATTAAGCACTGCTCGTTAAGAAAATGCTCAACCCAGTCCTTCCCCTTTAAACTCTTGTAAAAAATTACACAACATGACAATTCAAATCACTATTTTTTCATTTAAAACTACGCAGAAAAACAAGAGAGCTTCTCGATTTGAAAATGAATCCTTCAGTAAACCCGAGTTTTTTAAATGATAATGAATATGATGTAAAAACAAGGAAATTATCTTTCATTTACAAATTTTTGCTTCGTTGCTCTTTCATTTGTAAAAATAATAGCGAACAGCTTGTTTGGTCAGGGAATAACAAGAGCATTATCAACAGCAGCTATGATAGCAATTTCCCTCCCGCTAAACTAATAAAAAATTTGTAAATTATACGATGTACTTGCTCAAGCATATCTTTTTCTGAAAAATCTGTTGCCTTTGCTAAAAACAGAGAAAGTCGGAAATTACTCTGTAATATACGATAGTGCATCCACCACACGCAATTATTTAAGTGAAAACATCATAGAAATCTTATCCAGGCTTCTAATAATAACGAGGGGGTTTGGGATTATAACGAGGACGATGAACGCTGTGAAATCTGTGGTTGTAATGTTCAAGTGCTTCTCTTAAAAGTTTGGAAAAGAAAGTTCATTTTGTAGACAAAAGAACCGGATACCCGGGCATTCGCCAATCGTTCTCCAATACTTTACCCAGAGACAAAAGCTTTCCTTTGAGAGTATATGAAGTGTATTAGAAAAGGCGCATTCTTACGTAAATTCAAAACATGCAATACAAAAAACCGAGATCTTCAGTTTCAGTCAATTAGTTTACGTAATTAATTTAAAATCTTAACGATAGACATTCATCAATGTATAAATTAGTACATTTCAAGTTGTATTGCGCTTTATCTCTGAAGAATGTAATTTGCTAGATTTTACAACTGTCACAATAAAAGTTAAAAATTTCACGTGTTAATTAACAAATCATGAAGTAAATTCAAAACAGACTTCTGAGGGCTTTTCTAAAAGTGACACATTCTCTTTAAAAGACTGCTCATTAGAGTGCCGCAAGCTCAAAACAAAACTTTCTCTTTAATTACAACTCTTTTGCTAATGATGAAAAAGCACAACGCACACTACCGGGAATTCCAAACTTTTTCCAAAAGTTTGATAAAAAACAAAGTTTAAAAAGCGACAAAAAGCTGTATTTTTAAACCCCTCTGGGATCTATAAACTTTCCCTACTTTTTGACCTTTCCAAGGCTATGTTTAAATGCGTTAGTAAATGAACTATGACGCAACTGCAGTGGATTTCTAACTGTGTTCTGGAATTAACGCTTACATAATTCACTCTCATTACACCATTTTCCTCGTTAAATAAAACTCCCATTTCGGGAGAAATACTGTTTATAATGTATTCACAGATTTACAAATCTGTTCCTGTCGGTTCAAAACCCGTTATCTGGTATTTCCCTTCCTCCCTCCCTGTTTGTTTACTGCTGATGTCATTTGTTTACAATGTTGTGTGTTTTAATGCAAATGAACCTATTACAATTTTTTACTTATCATTTCACCTTACGTAATATGGAAAAACATATACGCAGTAAATTACGAGTGGTTGGGATGAAGGGAGGCGGCGGTTACCTTTCAACTGGGGAAACAAACCTCCTCCCTCATAAAGACAAATGAATTTAGCCACAAATTGTCGTATGTTTTTGAGAGTACTTTTAAAGGCAATGACATGCGATTTGATATTTAAAACATTTGGAACAAAATGGCTGCGGTAAATTCCAGGAAATAATTAATTACAGAATATCATTAACTCTGATAGGTTTGGGGTTTAAACTTTAATTTTGGATTAACGTGTTTTACACAAGACCTTGAAGTTCATTTTCCTTCTGAGCCAAGTAAATCCCATTTTCATGCAATATTCATTTGTCGGAACACTTTCTCTTACTTTCCCCGACCTTTTCATTTGCATAATTTCCCCATCCATTCCACTTTCCCGGAACAGACAGCAAACACGGTACGCTGATTATAAAATTTCCTTAATAAGTAGGTATCCAACTTGAACTGTTTGACCTCGTTGTTTCCAAAAAATCTAAATGGTACAGGTCACCTCTAATTTTAGCTTTCTATCTTTCGACAAATAACACATGTACCGTGTTACATAAAATTACATAAAATCCCCAAAGACAAGTGGAAATCCCCGTGTTTTATTGGTAAAAAGACAGTGAAAGTTAGCAAATAAGACTAAGCGTAGTTTTCCTCTTTACGTAACGTTACCTTTGCGCAAACAAGGTGACGACACAGGATAAAACTCTTATCTTAATAACTTTTCAAGAGAAATCATAATATCCCCGTCATCCCGTCAGCCGTCAGCTTTCCTAAAACTTTTACTTTCTCAGTGTGTGACTTTCCTGAAAATCTTTCAGATGTTTACTTTGAGAAAAAGTTGAAGATTGGAACACTTCTCATCATCAGCATAGGATCTAAAACTTTCTAAGGTTAAAAGATGTAACATCGTGTTCAAAAAGATCTCGGTTATCAACCTAATGCCTTATCAAATTCATCAAACACTTCACTTTCACATCAAACCTTGTCATAAATCACGCTTCGTTTTTATTGAAAGGTTTAATATTAGCTTTTAAACCACCTCACACCTTACTCATTAAGAATTGTTTTATTGTGGTTATAGCTCGTCTTGTAAGATTTTTACTTCTCAAGGTAAACATCAGCTGCCACTTCCACTCAACCACTGCAAAAGGATACGCTTTCATCATAATAAACTTCCGAGTTTAACCAGATTTTTGTGGTTTTTCTCCTTCATTCATTTTAAGCTTTCACCTTCAGATTCTTCAGAGAATCGTAAAAACTAGAATAAGCAAGACTCAGAACTGGTTAATTAAAGAATCTCTTGATTTTAAAGGTTAATTAAGTCTAATCAATCCAATATCTTAAATATTTTCTAATATAAAAATATTGAAAGCTACAATCCTATATAATATTACGTAAACATTATTTTCCATTAGCAATAACTCTTCCGTAATAAAACATGCCCAAAGCAAAAAAGAAACTTGCAAGGAGTAGTTTTTAATAAAAGTCATACTTGCACCCAATAATTCCACCGTATCTTCATCCAATTTCATGTTGTTTTCTATATTTTGTAAATAGAGCATCCGCAACAGGAAGAGCTTTCTCTTAATGTACCTAGAACAGGATGTTATCTGATTGAGAGATATTGAACATGTTTTCAACAAAATTTTTCATTTTAATAGACCCGTTAACGTCACAATTTACTATAGAAAAAGTAATAAATTTTACTATCACTACTCTTTCTCTACCTTCCCAGTGCATTTTATGTAGAGTTTTAGAAGAAGGTAGACATTACGGCGTAATGGGTGTTTTGCTATGCCTCAAACTCGCATCTTTCCCTCGTTATTATTCAAGCATTGAATTCGTATTAAATTGTCGTTAGAACAAATCTCCCGTGTTTAATCTACGGCGGGAAAACACATTGCTCACTTAACGAGCTATTGATAAATCTCGAGTGCACAGCAAGAAAAACACCGATTATGACATAATTATCAAAATTATTATTAAAATCAAGCATACTTCATTGTCGAGAGCTTATTTTACGGTAAAACACTCCGAGTTCCTTTTATATGTAAATTATTGCAATTTGTTTAAATTTTAAAGCGCGGGAAAAATAATTTAAATGGTTGAAACATGCGTACGCATGTATTTACGGTTAATCCCTAATATTGGATTTGATTACTAAACCCCTCTATTTCCTTAGATTTTTCAAAACTTTGAGATTATCCTTCATTTTTGAAGGTATTAAGGAAAAAATCTATTTAAGACTTATTTTTTCCACTACTTGAGTATTCCTAGAAGGAAAAGGGGTTGTGAAACCCAAAACCACGAATTTTCTTCAAACACGAGCTCCTTTCCCATTTTTCCATCTTGTCACCACCACTTCATAATAGAAATGATCAGAATGAATTATTCATTAGGGAAAATTAGCGTAGAGGAGCATCTGACAGATTAGAAAATCTCTCTGCATTTTCCTCCTGTTTTGTATTACTTTCTCCTGATGAAAACTGTATTCTCGGGTTTTCATTATGTGAACTTATTCTTATTTACTATTCTGGCGAAGCTTTACAAACTTTTTCTCCGTAATGGATCAAAAGCTCAAGAAATATTCAAGGGGAGAAATTTCTCAAAAACATCTTCTCAAGATTTTGTTAATGATTATGCAGCGAGAAATGTGGGAAAATTTCTTAATGAAATAAACCATTTGCACTTAACATTTTACGGAAGTGCACAAAAAACCTCACACGAGTCAAGAGTTATTAAGGACACAGATTTTGATCTGCTTTGCACTCTAATTTAAATAATCTCTGAGATTATAGAGTTGATAGAAGTTTTTAAAATCCCAGCCATAGTCACGGCCAAATAGAATAAAATGAGGAACATAAGGAATACGCCAAATCACTTTTTCACAATATCATTAGAAAAAACAGCTACTTCAGCAGTTTTCTTTGTATATTTTTTGGCAACTTTTTCCCCGAGTCCCGAATAAGTTTTTTTTAGCATAATAATAGATTTTTTTGTTATTTTCCTGATAACTCTCCAGTCACCAGACATTTTCTCTGAAAACTACAAAAAGAAACTAGAGAGAGTGGAAAACTCGTACTTTTTTCTTATAAATCTTAACTTTCTTTAGTGAGGGAGAAAGTAAGAACTTTCAATGCCGTCGGAGATTTCTCGTTAAAAAAGTTAAAAATATCAAAATATTGCAAAAGCATGAAAAAATTGCTAATTTACTTGTTAAAAAGTGCTAAAAACATTGCAAATATTTACGGTTTCTCAAACGTTTTCTTGGAATCAATTGATCAATAGAAAAACTTTGTTTTTTAAAAATGTTTGATAAATCATAATTAAATTAATGATTAAAAATTTCACGAGTGTCTAATAATGTACGTTCTGCAGAAGAAAAATAGTAACTTTCACATCTCTACACGTGTTTTCAATTTAAACTCGCCATTAGAAGGTCTGCGGTTGTTACGCTTGGAAAATTAACTTGCACATTTGATAAAAAATACTACTTTGAAACTGATGACAATCTCGTTTATCTCTGAATATTCTTTTGATGAGAAAAAATTCTTCTGGCATTTTCTCAACATTTACAAACAATAGTTTTTTTATAAAAACTAGCGATAATTTTGCATAACCCCTTCCATTTTATAAAGCTTTGCCGAGACAATATCTACAAAAATAGCCATTTACGGCAATCCAGCAAGGAAATTTGTATTAAGTCTTGAAAATGATCTCCGGAAATGCTTCTGTATCATAGTGCCTCCAGTGGAATTATAACGTCCAAGTGAAAATTCCAATTTTTATCTTTTTAAGACACGCACACAGTCCGCCACCCACAACCCATCATCAACCATCATCCTAGTCCAACTCAATTTCTTTTTTTCTTCGTCTTCCTTCCCTCAGTCCCCTTTTGAGAGTTGACGGCCATTTGTGAAGACTCAAAGGACTCGTGTCTAACTCCTTTTGGTGAACATCTCTTTAATATCAGATCACGTAAAATACCGTATTACTGCGCCATGATCATGCCTGTGCGTAACAAATAGGGAAATGGCACATTTACTTAGGTACGTCGTACGTCATATCTCATTTTTCCTAGAAAAAAACTTGTCTTTATAGTCTCTTCCTTTTCTTTTTACTTCCTTTGCATTACCAAGAAAGCTTCGTTTTCCCAGAGATGAATGGCAAAGAAAAAAAACATTACATCAAGACAATCATTCACTCTTTTGTGTAAAAGAGCTGTCAAAAACGGGCGAAAGGCAAGTTGGTTTTAGAATTTAAAACAAAAAACGTCTATAGAATATAGTAAATTGGATTTCAAAACTAATTTCAAAAAATGTTTTAAAGCGATTAACTTCCGGTTTGCATTTTTGGGATACGCAGAGAATACTGAATTCTACGTTTATCTATAACATTGCGATTCCGGAATACAACCCGGGAGTTGGTCATCATTTTAAATGTGTAACCTTTATTTTTGAACATTAAGAGCACAATAATTAAGTAAATATTAAAAGTTACGTCATCATTTACAAATCTAATAAATACGCATACTTTTACCGTCCGTGATACGTCGACACAGGTAAAAGATGACAGACACGTAAGAAAAACCATCTTACGTAATACGCCTATTACTATAGACGTAACAAGCAAGGCGACATATGAAAGAGTGGAGAAGGGCTCGACTTGACTTTTTGTAAAAGAGGAAGTAAGCAAATAAAATGTGAATGGTATGAATGAAAAGCAGAATTAGATGGGATGGGACATTACAATTTCGTTTGATCAAGAAACCAAGTATTTATACCCTACCAAAAATTTCTACTATAATACCATAGGTTTTTGTTATGAAAAAACGAGAATAAATCGTTGTAATATTGCATCACACAAAAGGCTGATAAGATTAGAACTCTTTTTTTCCATCAGGTAAAGAAAACTGTTCTGCATTAACTTCCTTTTGTGTCAAAAAATAAATTTGATTTAGTTTATTTCCTTGTGGGACTTTTTTTTCGCAGAGCTAGTGCCATTACAACTTTATCAAAGGATTTTCATCAAAGTCTGGATATCATCGGAAGTGGATCTTTTTTATACATTCTGTAGTTAACTACATAGTTTACGTCATTGCTCTGATAAAAGAGAATCCTTAAATTGTAATTGATTTGCGTGTAGTTTTCCCTTCCCACGTGATTGAATTTATTTTGTAGGTATCAAGGTTTCCTTGTTCAAGGCTGATGCGTCCATCTTATTAAACTTTTCTACATAAAAAGTTATCTGGGGTGTTCAGGGAGGGAAAATGGGAGTTTTATAGGCTACCAAGGAGGTGTTTCCTCAGAGGTAATGTACATGTGGCATTTCAAATAACTTTTGGGGAAAATGTTTATAACTTCATTTTTGAAGGCTTTTACGATAGGTTTGCACGATTTGGAGAAGTACTCGCATATTTCAGCCATTGTCAGTTTAAACGGTCTGTGGGGAAGTATAAAGAAGTGGTTGGGGTGTAAAATTGCATAAAATTCCATAAAAATCAATGATTTTCCGTTTTATGTAGAAAGTTGAATGTGCATTGAGTAGGATTGGATGAGGTGTTTGGAGATAAGTTTTACAAAAACTGCATTTACTGGCAATTTAAGCTTTTTTTCTGTTGAAAACTTGCAATTAGCAATGTGCTGAATAAAATATGAATAAGAACTCGTCCTTGTCGTATTGCGTAAGTTACAAAATAATTGACCTGGATCAATTTAATGTAAATATTTTCTTTAACTTTATCTCTTCTTTTATCAAACAGATACGATATCCAAATGTGAATTTGGCACGAAAAAGAAATAGGTCGCTGCTCTGCAACCGCATTTTCAATTTAACAATTGAGGTCTGAGCCGCCAAGAAAAATCCCAAATAATTTTGTAAGGTAATTTTCATTTGCTAATTATATTAATTATTGTTAAATTTAATTATATTTTTATTTAAAATAGGAAAAATGAAGTCCTCGATATCTTTTGGCATTTCTCTCTTAATTTTACTCATCTCCATACAAAAATGCCACTCTAGAGCGGTCATGTTTCCAATAACGGACTGTCCAGACGACCGCGCGTACGCCCAAGTAATCCCCGCAATTTCTGTAGCCGGACAAGAACTATCCACAACCCAGTACGTTGTCTGCTATGGAAAAACCCCGAAAATACTAAACTGCGACGAAGGTCTTGTTTTCGACTATTCCAAAATGAGTTGTGCCTTTCCAACACAAAAATACTGGAAGGACAGAGAACAAAAAGGAAACACTGGGGAAACCCTTTTACTTGCTAATAAATTACACCCTTTTGATATTATTTACTAATTTTTATAAACACGAATAAAAATAAAAACATCAAAGCATTTTGTGTTAAAATCCTTTGTAATATCTGTTGTGATAAAGCATAAAGTTCAAATTCAAACTTAATTAAAGTGAAGTTTACGTTGACAGCTTTTCAGTGAAAATTATTTTCCACTTAAGTTTTTATGTAAAAGTAGCTTTTGTTACGGAAAAGCTGTAGTGTTGCCTTTCACTTTGTAGATATTATCCTGTATTCATGTTTTATGATATGACACGACATTGTCATTGTGAACTTTCAGAAGGTTGAATGTGCATTGGGTAGGGTTGGATGAGGTGTCCAGAGATAAGTTTTACAAAAACTGCATTAAATTTACTGGCTTATACATAATACCTTGCATTTAAGCTTTTTTCTGTTGAAAATTTGCAATTAGCAATGTACTGAATATGAATGCCTGACCTTGTCCTACTGCGTAAGTTACAAAATAATTGACCTGGATCAATTTAATGTAAATTTTTCTTTAACCTTAGCTCTTATTTTATCAAACAGATACGATATCCAAATGTGATTCTGGCACGCACGGTTAAAAGAAATGGGTCGCACTGCAACGGCATTTTCAATTTGACAATTGAAGTGTGAGCCACGGAATCCCAAAGGTCTTATCTTTTGTAAGCTTAATTTTCATTATATTTTACTAATTAAATTAAATTTAACTATATTTTTATTTAAACTTCCAGATTTATAGTCAGAATGAAATCTTCACTTTATCTTTCAATTTCCATCTTAGTATTACTCATCTCAGTGCAAAAATGCCACTCTAGAGCGGTAACGCTCCCAACAACGGGCTGCCGAGATGGCCAACCAATCCATCCCCTTTCCTCAGTCGATCAAATTATATGCAATGAAACAACCAAAACAACACTAAAATGCGACGAAGGTCTTGTTTTTGACCCTTCCAAGATGAGTTGTGTCTCTAAAGCACAAGAATAATGAAAGGACAGAGAACAAAAGGGCAACTGGGGAAACCCTTGCTAATAAATTACACCCTTTTGATATTATTTACTAGTTTTCATCAGAATAAAAATGTTTTTAAAACATCAAAGCATTTTGTATTGAATTAAAATCCTTTTTTAAGTTCAAATTCAAACTTAATTAAAGTGAAGTTTAGGTTGACAGCTTTTCACTGAAAGCAAATTATTTTCCACTTGAGTTTTTGTCTGCATTTTTACATAGAAAAGTAGCTTTTGTTACGGAAAAGCTGTAGTGTTCCCTTTCGCTTTTGTAGATATTATCCTGTTTTATGATATGACACGACATTGTCATTGAAGTGTGAACTTTCGCAGAAGGTTTACGTATGTCACTATATAAAAATGTTTTATAGAGCTCTTTTCACTCACCGTTTTATCTTTGAGTAGGTTGACTTTACAATGAAGAAAAGCAGTTGATCCCAAAGGAGCCGTTATGTTGGTCAGGTTTTGATGATCATCAAAATACGGCAACGGTTCTGAAGTCGTTGTCGGGAGTAACTCTTCCGAGTCCAGCAAGTCATAATCTAAAACAAAACATAATTTTTAACGTTTTTTAAACAATGAAAGCAATTACCAAACAAATTATGCTTTGATTGTAAATCCAAGCACGTACATTTCAAACCCTTATCTTTTGATTAAAGGTAAACAACTTTTGGAGCTCATTGAGAACATTTACCCGTTTCTGGGTAATTATACAGCTTTATCAAGATTTTACGTCATTCTCCTTCCAGTGCAACATCCGTCACATTTTCTCACATTAAAATGCAAGGGCTCGTGTTGGTGGTAACAGCGGGAGGAAAAACCTTCAACCAGATGTGAAGTAACAGGCACTCCACCGCCGTTACCACCACCTCCATTTCTACATCTCATTGTGCTTTTAAGCTGGAGAAAACTAAAAATCCTATTTTATATAAAAAATTAATTGAAAGCTTGTCTAAAAAAGTGATGTGTGTAGATTACTAATAGTCGCAGATATCCCGATTTGTTGTTGTCAGCATATTTTATTTACGAGCACATTTATTTTATTCAGCGAGTCATTAACCTCTTTTCTTCAGATGACAAATTTTAAGCAGCTGCCTCAAATTTTTAAAATCTTGCTTAAGGACATGCACAATTTTTTGCAGCAGCTGAAAACAACCAAGAAAGCTGGGCTCTGACAGGAAATGAATGCTTCTTTCATCAATCCCTTGTTTATTCTCTGAATCCAAAGACCGTTTCCAATTAACTTCTTTCGCTTATTTTTCCATGACATGGTTGATAAATTGGAATGAACCAGCTGACTTAAATCTATATGTGGGAGATGACAGAAAGCTAAACAAAGTATTTTTGTGTTTAGATAATCTCCTAAAATTATAAACTTCTGCACTTTTTCTATTTTTGATGCATCGTTTTAGAAATGATCTCATTTATCTTCCGCCTTCTGCAATTCTGCATTAAATCCGCTGCATAATACACAGAACTCTTTACTTCCTGTGAGAGCTGGCTGTATATTAGTTCTAAAACAAATTTGTTTTCCAAGTCTAAATTAAAATTCTTATTGCAAGTAGAGCCCAGCCTCTGAGTTCATTTCTACGAAAAGCCTGCAACTGCAGAAGAATGCAGTAAAAAGCGAGAATCCTGCACTGCCCCAAAATGAAAGCATTAATCGTCTCATTCTCATTAAAATGGGTACTAAAAACGCTGACATACACCCAATTTTAATAGACTGTGGTTGTAAAGGCCCAGGTCAATAATTACATTCCTCAAACCCTTTGCCCTGTCCACCGTTTAACCTTATCTTTTCGTTTAACCTACCCGGTATAGTGGATCACGTAATTATTGAACGTTCTCTAATAGATACAATGATAGTGATTGTGGTGGCAGTGGTGACATTTTCGCTGACCTTGTACTCAAAATATGAAGACTTGGCAATAACATTTCAGCGGTTTTCTACTTAATTGTAAGAACGTAGGTATTTAAAAACTCTCCCAGTACTAAAATTAAATTACATAAGCAAATAAATCCTTTCCCTGGCTCACTAATAAAAGCTGTTCAAAAGACTTATTTAAATCGATTCTTCTTTTATTGCCTTTGTTTTGTTACTTAAAACGTGCCCGTTAAAGCTTCCAAAGCGTTGCTCTATTGTATTCCAAAGCAATAATCAACTGCCATTATAACGACTTTTATTGTGTTATCTATGAAAATCAAATTCTTCGGTTCTTTAAAACCTTTTCTTGGAAATTTGTACACATCTGTTCAAAATTTATCTTTTTATCCAAACGATTTATTTTATGTAGGCTAATTACCATCAAGAGCTACAGGAAGCCGCAGAAAATCATTCTTAATTACAGAATTTGTAATCATTTGGCAAGGGGAAATGTGTATGATCCAAAAAAATTAACTTTGGTATTATTTAATTTTAAGATAAAATCGTGATATCGTCCGGAATCGCCGCGAGCATTCGTTAAATTTAAATACCGATTGGAATATCAGTTTACGTAGACCGTTTTGTTTTTAATTTCCTCCATTTCCTGTTCATTGACGCACTTTGACCATTGAACCTGCTAATATTCCCCCCTCTTATCAAAAGTGCCCACAGCACTTTCCATTTTTACGATCTATTTACTTTAAAGGGTCAAAATGATAAAGGAACGATAATGGTTTTTGTCCCCTGCTGGAAAAGCTACCATTTCCTGTTCCAAACAACTTCAAAACTAAGTTTTTAAGCTGGACCACTTGCTATACAATACCTCTTCCAACCATTACTTGTCTTTTAATGATGCATTAATTTAAATTTATGAATTTCAATGTTCCTGTCTAAAAAAATAAACAAATGCAAAGGCACGTTGCTCCCTTGCAAAAAGGCATTTCTGCAATGTTATTCTTCATTCTCTTCAGATTTTATTTTGAACATTAAACAAGCACGTTTTCCGAAGTTTTTTCAGTGTTTCCTTTTTCCTCCGGCCGTTTCTGACTTTTCATCTCATATTTTATCGTAAATTTGGTGTGTGCAAAAACGCAGCAAATTTACTGTCCCATATTCACTCCCTCCTTCTAAAATCCATTTATAACGAACCAGATACAATTTTACAGTTCGCAGTGTTCAACTAGTCCATTATAAAGAAAGCCTCTTATAGCGGGGTTTCCCTGTACGTTATTATAGTCCCGAAAAAACAATTTCAAAATATTTTAAACAAAGCTCTATATTTTCCTTGAAAATGCATTCTGTACTGTTCATGATGGAAAAATAACATTTTTCACCCTAGATCTGCTCGTTCTACCAAATAGCGAAATTCACGGAAAATTTTTCGGGAAAATGAGGACAAAGTAAAATAGCTCTGTAGAATTCTTTAAAAACACAGCACCCATTTCCTCCATTCACCTACATTTTATTACAAAAATCCCAGTTGCAAATCCCTGTTTAATATCTATCCCGGCTTAATTCCGTATAAAATATGAATGCTTACAAAACCCTTTGTAAGTTCAGTTCCCTTTTCCTTAAAATAAAAACACAAGGGATAATGCAGAACATTGTACGCACAGACATAATATTTTACCTTGCAATAATAATAACAAAAACCCATTTAATCCCAGCGTTTTTAGTGGGTGAATACTGTGCAAAATTCCATTTTCATAAACATTAGGAATAGTAAACATAATAAAGTACAGCGAGGTGTAGTTTAATAGTCGTAAGAAAAGTAATAACGTTTGTTGGGGTGGATGCCTAGAGAAGAAAAAAACCTTCAATAAAAACCCTATGAATACAATTTTGTTTTCCCTTTGCAGAGGAAGATTGTAAAATAGCAGTTTTCTCTAGAAAGATTACATAATCATCTTGATCGAGGATGATCTTAGGTGGAACAGCGAGTGTAGAATAGTAAGGGTAATAATGACGTAATATTGCCAATCTTAGTTTTACTACTACCGAAAAGCATAAAAGTTATTCCCCAGCCTTGTGTCTTAAAACACAAGGTCTTTTTACTCCGTTACCCTCCACTCCTCCAAAAAATTAAATGCAGTTTTGAACAAAATCTGCAAACTAGTAATATAACTGTTATTTTTACTTTTCCTTGAAAACTTTGTAGGGCAGTTGCTTTAACACTGGAAATATTGCGCTGACCAATTGAAGATTGTTTTGAATGGTCTTCATAATCTTCCAGCTCTTTACAATAACAATTCATCATAATTTCTTATCGCATCAAAAGCCCCAACAAAAGTCTTGCATTGCTTTGTAATTTTTTATATAAAACTTATCTGAAATTGTATTGCTTTTGTTTCTTATCAACTGAAAAAGTCACAAAGCCGCAAAAGCAGATCAACCAAATAACCTAAAAAGAAACTTTTCCGCGATACTTTCCAACTTTGTCTGAGTGATTGAACTGGAAGCGGATGCGGTATTAAACAGTTATTTTATGCAGCTATTTTAGAAAATCAAAACCGTAACCGTTTTCACGGCTTAGCGGTTTTTTCTGCTCATTCACCCACTTTTTTCCAAAACTTATAAAAAAAGTTGGAAAAAGTAGCAACTAGTTTCCAAAGTTTTCTGTTGTTAATATTCAGTAAGTTTGCTCTAAACATTTTTTAAGTATTGTTAGTCTAAATTCTCAAAGTGCGGGCAAGTGTGACCAAATGACCGATCACGTACCATTTACGTTCCTTTTACAATTGAATGAACATCAAAATGAACAAAAACTAGCTCCCTCCATATCCTCCACACCCTCCAACCATTTCCAAAGAAAGTTGCTTTAACGAAGGGAGTTGGATTCCAGAGGGAACTCCAGGAAATTGAGGGAGAGAAATGTCATCGAAATCATTCTACGCAATTTTCTAAGAACGGACAAAAGTCCATTGTCAATGTTAAAGCCAACGTACGCACATAAGGCGGAGATAAAATCTTATAATTGACTAAATTGCGTTTTTATCAAAGTTCCTGCAAAAGTTAATTACGAAAACTTTTACATATTTATTTTAATTGTTTCAAAATAGTTTGACCTAAAATAATATTTAGCCAGCGTTAGCATTATGTCAACAGGCTAAAACTTTTATCTTTTCAAATCTTACGTGATTTACATTCAAAAAAACTCTCAATTTCCTCCTTTCTCACAAGTTAATTCAGTCACGTCAACAACCCGCTTTTCCCCGTCGTGATATTGAACTATGCATAAAAATACAAAAAGGCTCATTTACAACTTGGTAAAAAATCCGCTAAGTGGCAAGTTCTTTTGGGTGGGCTTTGCCCATTTATCTGAAATCTACACAGTTCCGCCCCACTTTCAAAAGATGTGTCCAGCACCGTTTAATACTTTCCAACTTTTCAATCTTTTCTCTATTTTTTAAGAAAAGAGAAAACCCGGGTTTTTAACGTTTTCAGAACCGCAGACTTACCTTCGTTATCTAAGTTTTTTGTCTTTTAAAAACTTTCATTTGCACTGGACCGTGTTAAAATACGCGTTTTTTAAAGTCTTTGACAAGATCCCAAGTTTTGTAAAGTTTCATATGAATGATTTTAATCAGTTTTTTTTACCCAGATTGAGTTTCTTTGCACTTTTGTGTCTTAAATTGCTTGTTTACGTATTTGGAACTCGATTCCACAAAGATATGGATAAGCTTTTTAGATTTTTAGAGAAAACATGAAGATGAAAATAAACCTGCAAGTTTCGTATGTCTTAAGATTTTAAAACAAGTTACTTACCCGTAGTCGTACTGCACAAATTCCAGCAGAAAACCATGCAAAAAAGAACCCTCCACTGCCACGAAGTGCCTGGGCCCATGATGCCGCTTCAGATTGTGGAGAATTTCAAGAGGTTTTGAATAAGAATTCGTTTTTAGTTCCAGGAAATGTATTTCCTGTCTTGGCGAGATTTCAAAATGGTATTTTCCCTTTTTATAATGCACTTAACAAAAAATGAAAAGTCTAGATCGTACAGGAAATAAGGAACTGGTGTAGTTCTGTCAGAGTTATTAAACCTGACAAGGATATTATCGAAGTTTGTATTTGGATGATCGATCAAAATGATGGATTTACTCTCCTCTGGAATTGATGAGGTCTTTGGATCGTGCGTGCGTCTGAAAAGAAAATACTTGAGGTCAATTGTGTTATTCTAATGCATTATGCGTTTGAAATCAACTTATGGAAAGCTATTCAATACGTGACTCGTGTGGCACAGGAATTGAGAAAGCGACTTATTTAAATACGTCAACCGTAGAAATATGATTTTTAATGCGTATTTTTGAATCCCGGATTTAAGTTGGCAGTGGTTCCGCGTGATATCTTCAAACTTTCACCGCTTTCCTATAAAAATAAACGCGTTAAAACGTCCGAGTAAATGCGTGATGGGCTCAGCCTGTTTTTTCTATCGAAAACCGTTGGAATCAGAAAAGAAAGTTTTTTGTGGAAACGGCTGCTACCTTTCCTTTGGGGAACAATGTGATTATTACTTTTATGATGAAACCGGAAGAAAAAAAGAAACAAAAAAGTCTTGAAAAGGTGTACACAGGCTACATGTCTCTATAAATGTTTTTGAAAGTTACGCAACCACCACACACATGGTCCTTTCGGTGCTATAAACAAAGTTTTCCCTGTCACAAAAGGTGAAACTTTGTTGAATTGTTTCAATTTCCGTTTTGAAAACTTCAAAACTCTTCCAAGAAAATGATAGTTGTTACGCAAGTCTACGCACTTACTTTATACATTCATTATAAACATAAATAGTGTTTGATATTACGAAATCTTAGGCAATTTCCTCCAAGATAAGGTAAAATATACGCGCACCTGCTCAACTTTTATCCTGCCCACCTATTTTACGAACCCGCAGTTACCAGCTCATCAATTTCCACCTTTTTTTCTATGAAAGAGGATCAGAATAAAGACGGTTGTCCATTTTTATACGGTTTAAATTTGAAAATAGAATTCAAACGATAAACTTCCAGGGATCAGGAAGATTTTTCTAATGCATTCGCTTTTTAAAGAACTGCATTTCTTAAAAAGGGTAAAAACAATGCAGTGAAAAGGAATAAAATTCTGCTCACACGTAAATAACATTTATTTCTCACACATGTGAATTTCAGATAATTCAGTAAATCCCTTGTCCAATCTCTTTTTCTCGTAGATATCCCTTTCTCCTTTCTCTTCAGTTACTTCTTGATTCCTCGTGACTTCCCATTTTTCCCCGGGACTTAACATGAATGTAGGGAACACCCTTGCAATGTTGATTTTGACAGGGAAATTCGTTTATTTTATTCCCAGGAATGTTGATCGTATTGTTTTCAAGAATTCCTGACTTTACTATTCTCATCATGCAGGGGAAGTGCCTTGCGTGTCTTCACGTTGAAGACTCTTTTGAATGCAAGCAAATAAAGAAGTTTTTGGATTTCCTAAAGAATCAACCGCCTCCATCACAAGTTTTCGAATTTCGAGACTAATAAGGATTGTTGATGCACTTCCGCCTTGTCTCCTTTTGTCCTTCGGAAATTGTTGAAGATTTATATAAATAAAAGCTCCTTTTCAATTAGGGACTCAAATGCACTTGAAGATTGACAAAAGTTTTCTGTTTTCAAAGAACAAAGGGGGAAATCTCTGAAAAAAACGCTACACGCGCAACAAAACAACAACAGTGGAGAAAAATTGGGAGGGACTGGAGAGAAGAATGACAGGGGCAGAGGAGCGTGCAGAGAGGAAAAAGTTGGCAACAAAACTTTAATTTATCTTTGAAAAAAATGCTGGTTTTGTTGCATTTTCAAAAGTTACCCGTTAAATCCTACAAAGAACTTTTTCAGATCTTCCTCCGTTATTATTTGCAGTTAATAGAGGAGTTTAATTTCGAGAGAATGAAGCATTAACAAAGTGAAAAAAACAATGCGTATTTCATCTCCTGTTTTATCTTTTTTGATGAACAAAGTGAAACAAATTACGTAATAAAAGGTAGTAAAACCATATAATCACTAGCCTAACATTACAAAATTCTACAAAAACTATTTTCATACTTTAAGTTATCGCACTCGCAGACAAACGGATGAACAGACATACAAGATAAACCTACACTAGCTTTCATTTCGTTAAGCTTTCCTGCTGGTTAAAAAAACCCTTTTGTTTCAGTATTATTAGCAATCTTTCTTTTATGCAGAGTTTTTAGATAATTTTGAAAATCTCCTTCTTTTGAATGAATTGCCCCTTGTCAAACTCTTGAAGGTAATATTTTTTACCTGGAGTGGAGCAATATTGAATTTTTTTTCTACTGATGAAGGAGATAAGAACGAGATAAAGTAAAATTGTCGGATACTTTGTATCCTGCGAAACTGACAACGCTTCAACTCATCAACAGAGACAGAATTTATGAAATGGAAGGGGGAAAACGTAAACGAGATTACGTAAAAAAAGTAAAACAAGACAATCCACAAGATCAAGTAACAATGTAATGCAGGTGGGGTTAATACGGGCAAAGTTTTAAAGCAGGTATGCATGCAATAGCAAGTGTCTTACGTTTTAACCGTTTTCCTTCTGGAGGGGAAACTTTTCTGCTGGTTTCCTTAAAAAATTCTCCACAGGAAGTTGTTTTTATAAAAATTCGAAATCACGGAAACTGACAGAAACAAAATGACACGAAAAACAAGGCTTGATAAAGTCGTTGTTGAGATTACCCTCTTGAAATAATTCACCTTAGCTCTACCTAAAAAAACTTTCACTTTTCATTAATGTTTAAACAGCAATTTCATTTAAACGTTTTTTCCTGCGGTGTTTCCCAGCTGGATTACCCAACTACTTCGTTCAGTAAATATGAAAAATTGTTCTCCTTCCCATCACTATACAAAAACCTGGGCAAACTTTTCTACGCAATGACAATCCAATTTATTCTTAAAATATTGTTGTTCCAAAAACTTTTTATGATAAATGTCCCAAGTTATATTTATTGTAACTTTTATGCACTTTTTCAGAAAATCCGGAAATAGCCACTTAATTTGAACTTTTTTATTGCAATTCAATATGCACAGACGTCTTGCGTAAGAAAATGCTCAATGCAACCCTTCTCAAAACCGTCTTTTCCACCGAATGAAATCTGAAATAATTTGTTCTTTCTAATTTGTAAAGATTTCTTTCAAGAAACCTCTCGTTCAATTAAACTCTCCCACATTACTTTCCAATTTCCAAAATTCTGTAATTTGAAGTGGTTTGAGTTGTAACTGCTGATGAAACTAATCCTGTGGTGTCATTACAAGAAAATTGTACTTTTCCGACAACAACCCCAAGTGGGTTCACCAATTTTCAACTCACACCCGTATCAACCCAAAAAGGTTGCTTTGCTCACGTTCGTATATTTTTAAGCTTTCACTCTACAAAGAAGAATGAACTCAGTGCTTCCTCGGAAGAAGATGCGACCAGACTGAAGCAGTGGAAGTTCTCGCAGTAGAATTTCGAAAGCTAGAAAACTACTCATTCTCTTAGGCTTGTTCACAACCCATTTTCCAAAATAGTTTTTACGTGCAGACTGCGATGAAAATGCTTCTTTTCCTTGTAAATGCACTTTCTCTCATTGGAAATGAAAGGAAGAATCCTTGCGCCTATTCGTAAAGTCAAAATAGGAAAAAGGGAAAATAAGCAAAATACAAGCTTATAAAATTTGAACCCATTTTACAAGTAATTTTGTGTGAATTTTTTGATATTACATTGCTGACGTTGCGTAATTTTAATAATACTGACATCAAATCTTCTTACTCTGGCTTACATTTTCTGCAAAAATTAATAAATAAATTATAATTAAAACTTATTTTAAATCAAGTCTTTCCCACATTTTCTATAAAAGACTCAATATCTTCCTCGCACACCCCTTCAATCTTCGAACTAGATTTAAAAATCAATAAAATTGACATTCCCTGTGCTCCTATTGCTGCAATTTTTATTTACTAGGGCAAAAATCTTTGATTTCTCCCTTGGCTTCCAATACTTTAAAAAGATCTCTGAGGAATACAAGCTAACAACTCTCAGTGTGTAATTTACGTTCAAATATGTCTTCAGTACACACGTGCAGATACGCCAAAGTATTTTCTACGCCAAGAGCAAATCTTTATATTTGTCAGCGACGACTTACTTTACAAGTGAATTACAAGCAGTGTTTTCACAGGTAAAAAACTGTTGAAAGTCTTTTTTCTCGCTATTGACTTTCAATTTGGGAAAAAACTGCCTCAGCAGCGTTCTACGTTATTTATTGGGAGCATTTCATGGAAAGAAATCTTGAAAAAGTGACTTTCAACCAAAAACGGAGGAGATTTGAGGAAAACAAGGGAAAGGGGAAAGTGTGAGGTCCCAAAAGAGACAAAATCTCAGAATAATATTCTCCAATCCCAGCACTGGTTAACTTAAAAATTGGAACAGTAGTGAAAAAGTGACAGACCGTGATGCAGTCAAAATATACATTTATGCAGATTTAAAATCTCCAGCCAATACCCTACTTTTGAGGTGCTAAAATTAGCACTTTTTTTTAAATCTGTGGAGACTCAATTACGTAATAATCGTATTCTTCTATAAAAAACCTTTGCATTTGGGAATTAAACTGAATAATTTGTTAGGAATTTACTTTATTGCTTTTCTGTCACTCTTTGGAATTTAACTTCGTAGACATTTATCCCCACTTAAGAATTTCCTGAAAATACAAACCAGTGAATTTTTCACAGTGCCTCGGGTTGACACTGACTTGTCACTGTCACTTGTTTAATGTCTGGGGTTAAAACCTTTAAATCCTTAAAAACATGTTCCATTAAACTGCCCAGACGTAATGCAAATTTCTGCAAAAATCAACTCTTTTTGTGGCTTTTCAAGTAAAATTCCGCAATTTAAAAGACTTGTGGCATTTCCCTATTTGGACAGATGTCATCTCATTCTAATCTCCTTGCAAATATCCAAACATAAAGAAAAAACTTTTTGATGTGCAGCGTCAACCAAACGGAAGGAGATTTGTCGTGGCAGTAAAAACAAAAGTTTTTTTATCTTGCAAATAAAAAAAGTTTTTTACAATAAAGCAATTGCCGTTTTATAAGAATTTAATAGAAAAGTTACAAAAGATCAAGTTTAGGTCAAAGTGTCAATCTTTCTTACGTAATTCCTCGAATTTTTAAATTAGCTCATATTTAAATGCAAAATCATGAATTCATCTTGTAGCGATTAATTTTTTGCTTGAATTCTTCAAAAATTGAATAAAACTGGTAAAGTATATCGTAAATTGCAAAATATCTTGTAAAATCAATACTTTTGCAAACTTTTAAAGGCACATCCAACAATATTACATATTTATTTGGTATTTACAAGAGTTTGAAATTGCCCCTACAAACCCGCAAATATCCTCAAGTTCACTCAACCGAAACATTATTAAATAGCATTATTAAACTCAAAATAGGCTCATTATTTTCCCATTTTTTCCCATTTTCTAGATTTGACGGAAGATATTGCAAAGAGTGCATCGCCCTAATCATGAACCTCATTCACATCTTTCTCAAAAGTTGGTCAACCAAGATCTTATTTTCCCCTTTTCTTCCTCTCCAGAGCCTCTTGTCCTTTCAGATGGAAATTCAAAGAGAAAATTTAACCATGAGATAACGAAGATAACGTCTTTTTTCTTTAAGGTATGGTCAAAAAAGACTTTCTTTACGTTCGACTTCACAACTTACAGAGCTCTCTGCCTTTTGTAGACTTTGTGAGGATTTCCCTACAGAATACATTTCAAGTTGACCATTCCTTCCCATTCTTCATTTCCTCAAGAATTTTAACTCTCTTTGTAAAAAAAAACATCAAAAAATCGTAATTTCCATTCTTTCTCTTTGTTCTCAGATTTAATCTAGAAAAAACAAGACTCTACAGCATTATTATACCTTGTGAAGGTGATTTTTCAGGAAAATCCTAATTTTAGACTTTCATTTTCAACCTCAATTTAAGTAAATTGCGGTGGAAGGGCCTTTGTGGCTAGTTCCAGGAAAAAGGCAATTGACCTGTAAAATACACAAAACTAGAAAATTGTGAGTTTTTAAAGAAAAAACCGGAAAAATTTTAAACGGAAAATTCTAAATTTGAGATATTTTTCTAAATTAAACAGTTTCTAATAAAATTTTACGTGTATTGCAGCAAGCATAATCATTTTCTGCATTGCGTAATTCAAATTCATTTGGTAATTAACAACAGGTATGTAGCAGGTACTCTGTTAAAATCGAAGGTAGTTTTGTTAATATTCCACTACTCTTTTGTTAAAATATGAAAAATACTCCCGAGATCTCTCTTTTATAATGCCGCACGTGCTTAGCATTTTTTCAGGGACTCACCTTTTCACTTTCCCTTGGAGGGTATATGAATAATGCCCAAATGGGAAATGCTTTTGTGTTTGGGAAAGCAATTCCCATTTTCTCCTTGCACGTGCAAATATTATTGTCAAACGAGATAGAGTCCGTTTTTATTCCCATTCAAAGAAGAAAAGCAGATAAATTTTAACCGCACAGCTTCCCACTTAATTTAAAGTTTATTTTCGCATTTTCCCCAGGATTAACAAAAATTATGTAATAAACGTGTTTACTATTCTAATTTAGAAATTCCTTCGAGAACCTTTATTCCAAGTAATAAATTCGGGTAAATTGCGATAATTTTTATCTCTGTCCTTGCATTTTGCCCTTGTTTTGAATATTTTCCCAATCCCAAGGTCAAAAAAGTAACTCGGCGAGCATTAATGAAAAATTACAAAAAATGCTTCATAATCCAAAAAATCCCTTATTCAGCACTGCGTGGGTGCGATAGAGGAATTACGACCTTTCAGCCAAAAGAATTTCTTCATAACTCCATCCTTTCCATATTTTCTCCTTTTGATTACTCAGGTACAGACTCAACACTTGTGGAGCAAAATATTTTCCAAAGTAATTCGTATTCTGGAGCTTTCCCTGGAAATAAACATGGTCATTTCCTTTACGGTTATTTTATTAAGCATATTCCTCCCAAAAAGTTTTCTATTTTATGTCGTGTCAATGTACGAGCAATGTCTTTGATTATCCAATCCAGCTAAAGTACAGACGTGTCATCGTTTTCCTTTTTCTAAGCAATGCCTCCAAAAGTGTCACGGGGCTATTTAAAACTATTTAATTTTATCAAAAAACCTTTGAAATGTACAAATAAACACATTATTCCGGCTTTGTCTTGGAAAAAATTGAAAATATTCTCATTTTTAATACCGTTTTCAACACTTGAAAGGAATTTTATTCATTTCCGAAAGGAATGCCACAGTCTTTGAAAAAAATCCCAAGTAATCAACTGGAAACTCAGTGTAAAATAATAAGACAGTGAGAGATTGACAAGAAAATAGAAAAATGGCAGAGATTCGAAAAATCCTCTTTGTGTATTATGCAAGAAAGTTGGTGAAAGGAAATTCCTGAAGATCACAGAGTGACATACATTTTTTATACTTGGACCATATGAAAAACACACAACAATGCAAGCCCTAACCATTTTCGTGACAAAAGGGGAAAAAATTTAAAGCAATTTCATTTTTTCAATTCTCTGAGATAGATTTTTCGGTTTTTTCATACACAATGGAAAATAGCCACACCTCCAACAGAGCTCGCATAAAATAATGGAATTATTCCGTATTTTGTAATCTCTAGCGCGTCTCATATATTTATGTCCTACTTTTCCCTTTTTTATTAATACCAAATTGCATTTTTATAGTGAAAGCTTCCATTTTGATTTTTATTAAAAACAAAGCCGCGCTTTCTCCAGACAAGTAAACGCTTTCAAGGAAATCCGGTTAAAAAAAGGAATTTAAATGATTAAAGGTGACAATAATTTCAAATATTTTGAATTCATCGAGAAGCACAAAA
Organism: Lepidocyrtus fimetarius; assembly: GCA_036507315.1. Taxonomy (NCBI): domain Eukaryota; kingdom Metazoa; phylum Arthropoda; class Collembola; order Entomobryomorpha; family Entomobryidae; genus Lepidocyrtus; species Lepidocyrtus fimetarius. The sequence continues at coordinate 44,522 of JAANSO010000024.1, read as the reverse complement.
ATTTCTTCCAAATTGGAACATCAACAGGAAATCCACTTGACATTTCTATTATCAACATAGCCAGTCAGTGTGAAAACTCCATTTCCTTCCAATTTTCACTGTGGATTATATAAGCTGTATAATAACAAGATTTTTTCCAGACTCCGGGAACTGCTGCGCTGTTGATTTAACTACAAGCCCTACTTCCGTTTCATTGCGTCATCAACAACACCATTATAATGAGTAAATGATCATAAAATCACAGGAAGAATGGTTTATAACGATCCCGGTTTTCCCCTTGCAGTTTCATCCCAATGATCTATGTAGGATAATTTCTTGGGCGTAAATAATGAGTAGATCTTCATTAGGGTAAATTAAGGTGAAATGTGAAGAGGAACGAGCGGATGTTGTTAAAGTTGATTATGTGGGTAGCCGTACAAGTAAACCTAAAACCCGTATCCACTCCATGAACGTCTTCTAAAAATTATAAATTAACTGCGTTAACTGAAATTCTATAAATAAACATATTTTCATTTATTTACAAAACTGCATAAAAATAACATTTTTGAAATAATATTTTCATAATAACATTCCAGAGTGCAAAAATATTTGCGCATTTTACCGCATTATCAAGCTGAAAAAACATAAACATTTGTATTTGTGCACTTAAAAATAACAAATGATCTGGGAAATACTAACGATTCCACAGAATAATAACGGTTTTTCGAGTCTAGACTTTCATTTGGGAAGCCAAAGTTATGAAAAATATTAAAAATATAGAAAATAAAATTCGATTTTCAAGACTTCCTACTTACTTTTCAGTTCTATTTGAACAGATACTTTTTTATTGAAGATATAAAATATTATTATGTAACCAAAAAGAAAGCAAACCTTTCTCTGGAGAAAATAAAAAAATCAAAATAAAATTGTAAAAATAAAAATAAGTCGAAAAACAATATTTTTGTACCCCAATATCGGTAACTTCTAGATTTAAAATTTTTATAATAAATCCATGAAAAATTGTCCGTTTATAATTTTACGCACGTTACGTAATACCTTATTGCAATTTGCATATTTTGGAAAACGTTCATTTCCTTCATTACTACGTAATACATACGCATTGCAATTTGCATAATTTCCAAAGCCTTCATTATAAAAACGTCACAGAACAAGACAGAACGTATTTTAAACGTTATTTTGCAAAATTCTTCACCAATCAAAATGCACCTGCGTATCCTGCCAATGCAAATGAAATGTCTTTACGACGATTTTCGTTTGATTTTGTTACAACAGCCGCATTTCTCCTACGACAGAAAACGTATTTACGAGTTTGTTCCCTATCCTGTAATGTTTACTGTCCCTATCCTGCAATGCTTTAGAACAGGAAAAAATGCTTTTTCGCTCAACTCTTCAACTCAGGCCAAGGGTATAAAAGGAGGAGCTCAACTGAAATTGGAATCATTTGGCTCGTGATTTTCATCAAGTGCTCATCCACCTCTCTTGTTAATTTATTCAGTTAAAAGCTTATCTCCGTGCTTATCGTTTTCGACCTTCGTGAATTCCAGTTTGAAGATGTCAGGTCGTGAAGACAAAGTGAAGAGAAAGTCTCGTACCAGCCGTGCAGGACTTTTGTTCCCCGTGAGTCAAATCCACCATAAATTGAAGAAGGGCAACTACGCCGAGCGAGTTGGTTCCGGTGCCCCAGTCTATCTGGCCGCAGTGATTGAATACTTAGTAGCGGAAATTATGGAGCTGGCCGGAAATGCCGCCAAAGATTTTAAGAAGAATCGGATCATCCCGCGTCATATTCAATTGGCTATTAAACACGATGACGAAATCAGAAAACTTCTCAACGGGGTCACAATTGACGAAGGCGGTGTTGTCCCGTACATCAACCCTGACTTCACTCCATTCAAGACACGGGCTAGACCTTCTGAATAAACTCGGACACGCACTCCAAAGGTAACAAAACTTAACGACTGGCTAGTTTACAAACCAACGGTCCTTTTAAGGACCACCCAATTCTACGAAGAGCAAAAAACCGAAGTTAAAAGATTAAATAAAATTGTCATTTTATAAAAAGATTTTCCATGACCTTATTTTTTCATTTTGTAGATTAAGCTTTGTGTCATTTTCATCTTCTCCAGCTTTCTCAGAACTTCAATAATTATTTAACCTCTGCTTTGAATTTTAACTCAAAAAGCTAAAAATAGACAAAGCCTAGTGTTTCGAGTGTTAAAAGAAAGACAAAGGATATTCTTTTTAATGAAAGGAAACTTTTAAAAGTTGAAAAGACAAAGCAAATCCATTAAAAAAGTGCTGCTGTCCTCATTCTCGATGCAGATAGGGTGAATGTTCTGCAATTATTCTCCCTTTTACAATTTGTCTGCTTTAAAATGGAGGGACAGGTCAGGAAAACTGGTGGTTTTATAAAACCAAATGGGTTTTGATGATATAGCTGAAAATATGGTGACAGCTTCTTCAGCACTTTTTTAAATGGAGAGTGTGGGCACAGTTACAACTGTCAAATGGCGGTTGGAGTGAGTGCCCGTCTAGCTTTTAGAACCAGCTTTTTACTAATGCATTACGTCAGGAAGTTGAAATGCAGGAAGGGGAGCAAGTCACATTGAATTAAGTAAATCAGAAAGAAAGTAGGGAAAGTAACTCTAAAAGATTGCGCAATATAAAACTCACTCGATGCATTCATAAAACTTTGAAGTTTCTTATACGCACCCCTCTGACATTGTAAATTATGTAACTCTTATATAAGGTTTGACAGGATAGTCATATAATTTATGTGAAATGGGCGTAAATTTTGTTAATTAGAGGTTCCAAGTGGTTTTTCAAACGCACGCAATCTTTTACCTCAAGCTTATCAAAACCTTGGGGTTCTTGGCTAATTATTACAATAATTGCAATAATAATACAAAAACGCATTTGTATTTTCAATTGACATTGGCAAAACACTTTCAATCTTCTCTGCAGGATATAAAGGCAAAAACCGTAAAAAGTAATAAAAAACCTGGTAAAAGCTGTCTTAAATTGCATGCAGGGAAAATAGCGATATTGACATTTCCAAAATGTTTCACTTTCTCGCCCTCCTGTCGCCTCCGTGTAAATATTCACCCTACCGTTTCGACGGTTTCCTTAATTACCGAAAGGAAAGCCGGAAGTGATTATAAAAACTGATACTGACTATCATTTCATAAAACATAATATGCTATGTCAGAAGTATCTTGATTTGGTGATAGAACACAGGAGTAAAAATGATAACTTCAAAGCATTTTTCAATTTAATAATTCAATTTGCTGCAATTACCTGGTTAATTGCTTTTGCATCGATTTAACAACTTTTCATGCTGCTGCAACATTGCATAAAAATACGGTGCGGTTTCCATTATTTTAATCAAAAAAGTATTTCCCGTGAAACAACTTTTATTCCATGAGTTAAACAGACTGTTAACTGATTTTTGCATAAAACATGCGAATTCCGTTCTAATCTCGGAAATGTAAATATTTAACAGGATTGAAATGGATGTTTTTGCATTATCCTTCCATCCGCCCGAATTTATTACCCATGAGCCATTAACCATTTGTAATAGCATTGGCAATGATCATGATCTTTCTCTGCTTTCTACCGCTACAACTTTTCAAGTAGTTGCGTAATATAATATCATTATTATCACATTTTAGGTAGACTCGTGTATTATCTCCAAAAATGAGTTATTATTATGATACACTCGAGTATTCCAAAAAAGTAGAACTCTTAACTTAATTATCTGATCAAGCCATTAAGCAAATATGCTTGTTCAATACCTGGAGAAAAATAAAGCTTTATGGCTGATTGTTAGATAATTTTGTATAATAAACAATGTAATACCCAATAAAAGCTCATTCTAATGAAATGCTATTTCCAATTTTATCATGTATGCCAGGTAGAAAATATATTACAAGGGACTCGCGAAAATTATTCTTTTTAGGATGTTTGCTTTCCGATTTTACTATTTTGCACAATGCATAATGCATGAGTACCCAAAAGGCTCTAACAATAACAAGAATTGGAAAGATTTAAATGTGGAAAGTAGTTCACCAACTCTTGATGATCTGATCAGAGTAATCACTCAATAAATTATGTATGCATTTAGAAAAGAAAACTTTGCATTCATCGGTAATGAGGGGATTTTCCGGGTTCCGCATAAACATAAATACCAGGGAAAATAACATTCTGTTTATTTAATCAAATCCAAGGTTGCAAAACTGTTATTAACCTTCTTTCAGTTAAAGTAATTACGCAACTTAATTCGATGAAGCGTTTTAACTAAAATGTAAATTGTAAAGATTTGAAAGGAAATCCTTAAATTATCTTGCTCAACACTCATTCATCATTTTATTGGAGAAATCACATTCATCAACTTTCTTTTTCGAAACATGTGTTGACTTTTGTGCTTTCCAAAGAGTTTCACCAAAGGTTTCAATCTTTTCCTTTCACTGCAACACTTGTAATAAATATCATTCATTTACACACTTGAAAGATTAATCACGCTTGATAAAATCCAAACAAGTTTACTCAACCGTAAAATCAAGTAATCAAATCGATGAGCACTTTATGTGGTTTTTATTCACGCAATAACATGAATAATAGACACATTCGTAAAAACCCTTCTTTATCTATGTCCAAATGTACTTTATATATTTTTACTACATAAATTATGCATATGTTTACGTAATACCATTCGTATACAAAATTAAATATAGTTTATTATAGAAAGAAAGTTGATTTTGTGAAAGAAAAGCTTTAGAAAATGGTTGAGTGAACGAGTGCAAATAAGTATGAACAAATTGAAAATCTCGCAAATTTTCTTCATGTATTTAGTAAACTCTAGAGGATTATCCAAAAGCTATCGGTTTAGTTTGTTTTTATCTACTTTTTAAAAGAAAATAGCTCCAGCCTTTTAGTATTCTTTGGCTAATAACGTTGCACAATCCATTGGACAATAATCCTGTATATCTTGATTAAATTTTGATTGTTTTTCAGAGAAAATCCAGAAAAATCCACCTCAGTGATCATCTAGAACAGCATACGTTCGTAATAAACCAGAGATTGAAATTGAAAATGGGTTTTTGTAAAAATTGGCAACGTTTTTAACCTATTAAATTTCAAGGACAATTGCAATTTGTTTTAAATCTTTTGAAATTATCAAAAACTAAATGCTCCTTTGAAGTTCTTACATAACCTTCGACAAATTTTTCGTGGGAAGGTTAATTCAAAGAGTGTGATATCTTAACCCTCGCAGTATTTTATTCATTCATTATTTACTTTCTCCGCATTAGCACACGCACCTGTGAGCCGTCAAAAGATAAAAGCCTTTTGTCCCCTGAGAATTGTTATGTAAGCTTTGCAAAAATATGACAAATTACTCTTTTATAACGCAATTTCAATATATTTTGCGAACTTGATTAATCTCCCTCGTTTTTTACATAAGTACTGTTTACTTGCAATATTTAAACACTGTGTTACATAATAATACTCTTATGCATAAGGATTTTGAGACAACGTATCCTTTTGAATGTCACGTATTCACAGCTGGGTTTTTAAAAAACAAATCGTCTCCAGAGCGGGTTGACAGCGAAGTATTCATCCCCGTCTTGGAATATATCCCGGCATCATATCCTTTTTTTCTCCAGACAAGCCAGACGTGTTATAAGACAAGCAAAAATGTTAAAGAAAACCCTGTCAATCCTTTTTTCTTTTTTCTCTGACTGCACTTGACTTTTTGTAGAAAAAAGAACAATTTGAAATAATAGCATCTGATTTGATCCGAACAAAGTTTCACTGTATGCATGCCAATGAGGTTTTCCCTAAACTGACATAAATATATTCACATTATCCATTTCCTTGATAAAAAATAGAAACACCTTTTTTATTTGACTTTTCCTATTTTCTAGATTGTTTGAGATTTTACATTATGCATGCAATACTCTTAAGTCAACTCAAGAGAAATCATTTTTTCAGATTATTCTCTTGAATATTTTTTATTCTTACACAAAAAATGGGAAATAGAACGAAAGAAATCATCTTGTCTGGTGCTCCACTCCCAGTTTATTATAACTACGTATACGTGCCGGGTAAAGTTGCAGTTTTTATATTGAATTGACAAATTTCCATACAAAAATTGTATCAAAGGTTCAGATGCTTAAAATCCTTTTGTTCTGGTTTTTTAAAGAAAGTTGAACGCTCTTTTGAAAGTTATTTTACCCAAATGCACTCTTTTTTTGTAATTTAAAAAAAATCCCGGTAAAATTTTCAGCTGCGTTACTTCCGTTAAAAACCTGAAGCCGACGAAGCCATCCTTTAATAACGTCATTGTGTATCTCCTTTTAATTCTCAATAGAAGCAAGTTGGAATTGAGGAAGCATATAATTAATGGACGGACCCTATACAGCTTTCTTTTTGGAATTGTGTCGTATGGTAAGAATCAAGTCGATACTGCCGTGTTTATTTCGGAACTCCAACCTTTCAACGACCATTTTCTCATTTTTACTTTGCAGATAAACCTCTCTGCGGCATTTGTCATTTTAGGTGAGAACAAAAACACAATGCAAAAGTAGGGAAAGGTGATGAGAAAGGAGTCATTTCGCAATGATAGAATAATATCGAACGGATTGCGGTAAATTGCTGACATTTCGTATTCACCGAACAACCCATGGAGAAAGGCGTGAGTTGTAAGAATTAATGTCATAAACAAAATTATATCCAGGAACTTATAAATTTATGTCACTTTTACCATTATCCAGTAAATAAAACACGTTATTAACATGATTATTACAGAAAATTGAAAATAGTAACAGGAAGTAAAAGTAATAAGAACAAGCGGCATATCCTTTGTGAATAAAGTTCGTTGTTTGTTTTTGAGCGTGTCACATGGAAAAGCGAGGGTATGAAGAGAAATTTTTCATTTGTTGTAATCAACTCGAGCGTCATAATACTCTCTGGTAAGAACAGCTTCAAAATTCACTTTGATGTCTTGTTTTGGAACGACAGGTTGAATAAGGACCTCATCATCCGGGGCTAAAAAGTAGGAAATACTTTGTCTTGCTGTATTCTTCCTCTGAATGTCCTTTGGAATGGGTACTCGATGAATCTACAGAAAAAATGATGCATTGCAGACACGAAGAGTTTTGATAGAGTGATGGAAAAGGCGTTAAAAAACTTACAATTGGAGGAAACACTCCACCCGACAACCGTCCCAACAGATCACTCCCATTCACTAAAATAGAATTTTTAATTGGGACTGCATCATACCATTTCCCATCGTCGTGTTTCATCTGAAAAAAATAAAATACCTCCTCAATTATACCTTTCCTTTTACATAATCCTTCTAAATTGATGCTTGAAAATTAACGACAAAAATAATTAGGGTTGGAGTTTACATAATCATTACAAGTCTGGAATTATTTACAAAATACTGTAAAAAACTTAAAAACCTAATCATCTATGCAGACTAATTATTTTGAGGAATTTTTCATCCAGATTATCAACTAATTCGCAAAACCAGGGGGAAATATTGCAAAAAGTTTTGCGTTTTAAGAATTCAAAACCTCAAAATTTATTATTTTTCGAAGAACACACGCGCAGTATTTTTTACCGACTATTATTCCTTTGACGTCTGGGGAAACTGAGACTTATTGTCTTACAAATGAGTTTTTACCAGACAGGTCGTTACGAAATGGCAGATTTTTTATATATTTACCTCTAGGCCTCCAACAGCATCTTGGAAAATCATAGTGAGTGTCCCGAAATCCGTGTGCTATTTAAAAAAAAGTTATTAGACTTGTTCATCTTGCATCATCATTATCCTCAGATCTCTTACTTCAAAAAAGAAAGTAAACAACCATCTCATTTCTTAGAATCCCATTCTAATTAAAAACTTGAGAAGGCTAAGAGGACTATTTTGAATATTCTCTTGAAAAAAAGACCTACCTCTCTGCATCTAATCCCGTTTGGTGGAATCTCTTGATCATCAGGCAGCGCTGGATAGTACAGACATCGAATCGTACTTTTTGAAAACATATTGTCATCCTCAACATTTTGATGAATTTTTAAAAGATATTCTTCATCTTGCAACTTCATAGCTTTCCCAAGCGCAGTTAAAAGCTTCCTTAGGAGGTCTCTGCACCCCAAGGTCAAAGCTTCCATTGAAGGTTTTAACTGTGGGACTTCATCAGGATATTGCGGGGCACGGGCAGAGCCAACCACTCCGGGCACGTCCCACATTTCCCTGAGTTCCAGAATGTGATTGGTGTACGTAGTCCTAAATTGCAGAATTTTAATTAGCAAAAAATACTTCAGTAATTATTAAAAATTTTGCATAAAAATCATACAGCTTATCTCCAGGTCTGTAGTAGCCATAATAAGTTCCATTCTTTACGTATTTATCTTTAACGGAGTTGGGATGGCTGAAGAATTCGTTCGAGCTCTTCATTAAATTCTCCACCTGAGGGAAATTTGAGAAAAGTTACGTAAAAAATTAATTATTACAAAAATAATCCGACTTATTAGTGTATTATTAAGAGACTTACGACATCCTCAGGGATCCCGTGATTAATTAGATAGCAGTATCCGAATTTACTAAAAACGGTGCGCAATTGCTGCGCCACACTTTCCCAGTCTTCGTCCGTAATAACCTCACCTTCCTTCTTACAAATGTAAGAGAGATCAACAATTGGCTGGTCAGTTTTCATTTTTGCGAGTTTTTTAAATTCACAGCTCAGAAACTGTAAAAACTTTAACTAAAGAAAGAGGTGACTAGGACTCAAGCTATTTATACTCAAGTTTATTATAGATAAGGTCTTTATAGCGTTGCGTCATGCAAATTGATTTGCTAATAGTCAATTTATTGACATGCAAACCTTTGAAGTTGCAAAAACGTAAACTTATACAAAAACGTACTCTGCCCTTCCAACATGCATGTGTAAAGTACTTTTATCAAGTCTAACGGTAAATTATACGCAATTGTTATCCGGATTATAATGAACCCGCATGATTTCTCACAGAAAATTATCATCCCCATTGAAAAACCTATTTTTACATACACGCGTCATTATATCTTAACTACTCCAAATCAAAGTAAAATTCGTAATCATGACCTTTAAACAAGATTTCCAATAGGCAATTGTTTTAATTTTTACATTGTATCTCATATTTGTAATCAATATCAATCTTCTCCTGTCATTTTAATTGTTCTTCATGGTCAATAAGGGTCATTGCAACATAGAACAGCCGAATAGGTACTCATTTATGGAAAGACCAATCGATTTTGTGATTGAATCAATAAGTTTATGTCAAATAAGAAGATAACAAATAATAGCTAATTAGCTATTCTTTGCTAGTCTTATTTTGAAACCTTCGGTGATAAAACTATGCAATTTTGAACAGTTGAATACAATCAATGCACCTGCACACTAATCTTTATTGAAGGTTTAATAATCTTTTAGAAATTAAGGAAGTATACGTGACGGGTCATTTTTACTTTTCATTTTTAGGAAATTCCAAACAGGATAATATTTCTTACACGAAGACAAGTGTTCAGACAAAGGTAAGATAGGACACGAAACTCTGATAAACAAACAAATCAATTCGGGAATCCCCTGGGTTTTTTATTCTTGTGATATATATCAAGTGCTTGGAATTGCATGTGAATCCCGTAAAATTAAGTCATCGCTTCCATAAAATCAATATTGTTCAACTTAATTACAAAACCGTTCCAAATTACACTTAATTACAAACCTTTTATATAAAACTAATCAATACTGTCCATTTCTGTCGATGTCTGTCAATAATCTGTTCATAATCATTAATCAATAGGAAGATAAGCAACGAAGCAAAATGTAATCTATCACGCTTATCAAACCTCAAATTCCCGCATTGATTTCTCATTTCTCATCAATATTTGCACTGATTGTCAATTTTATAAAATAACATTGAACCAGATCATAGAGCGTATCTGTGTAAATACTAAACTAGGTTATCCCTTCTGTACTACAATATGGTTTTTATATTAATTAAAGTAAACTTTGTAATGCATACCTACATAATTAAGTTATTAAATGATTTCACACTCAAAAACTTTCGGAATAGCTGGCGCATGCATCCGGCATGTAATACCGGACTTCCCATGCTTTTAGGTCCAAGGGTTAGTTTTTGGCTACTTTTTAAGCGACAAACATTTCACATGCCCTGTTGAATTTATGCAATTCGATTAAAACTGCCATGACCTGATTTAATTAAAACTAGAACGACTTATCATTAAATATTAAAGAATTTGAAAAAATTTACATCATTTCACAATCATCGTATTCCCAGCACGCGCCACGCTGTGCACGAGAAGACACAAAGTTTTTTAAAACCCGTTATATTTCAGTTTTTTTAGTTCCCAGCGCAGACTTTAAATTATTTTTTACAGTTAAATTTTATTTTGTGGAAATGATTTGGGAAATATTTACAGTAATTTTCTTGGCTTGGCTCATTCGCAAAGTGTTTTTTCATCCATGGGGCAATATTGAAAAACCAACAGGGAAGCTTTTACCGGGTAGGTCCATTATACTTTTTGGTCGATAATAAATAATTTTCCGTAATAAAATATTGTAATGCAGGACCACCATCTTACCCAATCCTTGGGAATTTACCTCAGCTGGCCAAAGAATCCAAAAAAGGGAAGAAGCCTTACGTGGTACTTAAAGACCTCAGCAAGAAATATGGACATCGCATGAGTCTTCATTTTGGTTCGACCTATCAAGGTTTGTCCTCTTTTAAAAATAGGCCATTTTCACATAATTTGATTTACTACACGGGTAAATTGAGACTAAATTGAATTATCATATAGTTTTTAAATTTATCATAGCTAAAGTTATGTAAGCCATCATAAAACGCGAGTTTTTTACAAGATTTTACGACAAAGGTTAAACTTTTCCCCTTGACTTGGCATTCAAGCATGACTGACTTAGTTAAATGCTCTCCTCTACAAAATACATAATCCAAGTTTTACGACGTCTTCAAAGTCTTCTTTTGTTCTTATATTCAAACCAACTCTTTTCCTCCTTCCCTCCACTCAACTCCTCCAAAACATTAGTTGTGTGCGTGCAGTTATTTTTTGCTTGGATCCTCGTCTCATAATTTTATCGGGGTCGTTCATAAATTACGTAGTTTTTACTGGGTGGGTTCAATATTATCTAAAAAGACGTACCCTGTCAATATAAAGTCGTTTCCAGTGTAGGGTTTTCGTAACGCGCACTGTGTAATACACACAACCGAGAAGGGCTTGGTAAGCCTCTTAACGATCACTAACGATCTTATCGATCATTAATTAACAAAGCTCCATCAGTAAAAGCCATGCAAAAATTCAAATTTTGAAATTGGCGCCACTCAAAGTACCCCGTTTCTACATGCATTGTTGCTTACCGATCATTATCGAGCTTAACGATAAGCTTAACGATATTAACGCGCAAGCGAGCATTATCGTACGCCTTAATTAACGCTCGTTAGAAAACCCTATTCCAGTGTCAAATAATCTTGTAATTAATGAACAACCCCTAACAAGAATATTAAACTGACTTATTCTCAGATTTCTTAATTTAACAAATTTCTCATAATTTACAGTAATATTCGACGACGTAGAAGCAGTCCGGGACGTTCTCACAAGTGATATATGGATTGACCGATACGTTGACGGTTGGATTTTAGAACGTTCCTTTGGAAAGCCGCTTGGTAAGCAATCATAAGTCGTTACACATGTTTACTACAAACCTTCTCGACCTCTTCGACCTTGTTTGCAAAAATCCAGCATATGCCCGGAAACTTTATTACTTTTTTATTATTTACACTAAACACGCATCTCAATCCTGTAATATCTCAACTTCAAAACAATCTCCTCATCATAAACCAATCTTGAAGATAGCATTAAACTTCTCTCTTGTCTATAAATGCCCACATGTCAATACTCGTTTTACGACCTTTTTTGATATCATAATCGTATTTTATTATCTTTCCAGGGGTATTCTTCGCTAATGGAGAGTCTTGGAAGGAACTCCGCCGCTTTTCTATCCGAACACTTCGAGACTTTGGATTTGGAAAGTTCAACAGTCAAGAAGCAATAATTGAAGAAGAACTAACACGGCTTATGTCACGCATGGACAATCTTATTGGATCTTCAAAACAGTCAACTGTCTACATGAAAAAATTCTTTTCTGTTTCTGCCTTAAACATAATCTGGAGTTTAATAGCTGGCTATCGCTTCTCACATGATGACGTCCAACTACAAAAACTTGTTAAACTTATGTCAGACATTGTGCAAAAGTTGGCTGTTGGAGAAGACATCATAACGGCATACCCCATTCTCAGGCATATTGTTCCTAAATTCACTCAAACGGGGAAAGACCGACAAGATTTTTTAAACGCTATGCATGGATTCTTCAAGGTATTCACTATTTTTATTAAGGAAGCTATGGAAAGCATTCTTTTTCAAGTTTTTTAATCGATTTAATAATAAATCGGAAGCACATGCTATGGAATTTTTTTAGATTCACTGGCTCATTTACTTTCTTTTTGTAGGAATTACTTACTCAAAGGCGTGCCGAAGGAGAGTACAAAACAGAACAAAGGGATTTTATAGATGTTTTCCTTGGGGAAATTGACAATCATGCTAGTGACATCTCAGAAAATAACTTTTACACAGGTAAAAACTCACTTGGATAAAAAACCCTTTCATTACTCTTTTCCTCTTATTAAGGAAGTGAAATGTATGAAAAATGTACGGAAATTGCAAACTTTTCCAAGACAAGGATAAAAACATCCATTTCCTTCTGTTTTTACCCGTTTTCACGCTCCCTTTTTAAAGATTATTAATACCCTTCATAAAAGAAACGATTATTGTGGAAATATTTTTATTTGCCTATTTACAAATTGTTTTTCATTGACAGACGAACAGTTTCTCGTACTGGCCCTTGACTTCTTCCTGGGTAAGTTAAATCTAAATATTGACAGTTATTTTCACCATTTTTTTCTTTTTAAGACTTTTTCTCATGTCATACATCTACTTTTTCTACAGCCGGCACTGAAACGACATCAAGCACTTTGGAATTTGCTTTTTTATATGCAATGCTCAACCCCCGAGTTCAGAAAAAAGTTCAAGAGGAAATTGATCGAGTCGTTGATCCTTCCTCGTTCCCTTCTACACTGGATCGGAATAGGTAAGTTTTAAAAGACATTTATCCAGTGAAGCGTGAAAGTATCATCTTGATCATTCCTGTCGTTACATTTTCATCTTGATCGAATAATATTACACATGTGTCAGCTCAAAATGAAAAAGAGCTCTAATGAAACTGAAATTTTAATTTAAAAGAATGCCGTACACGGAAGCAACATTATTAGAAGTTCAAAGACATGCCACGGTCGTACCGTTATTTAGCAGGACTAACACCCGAGATGAGTACGTTGGAGAATACGTAATACCAAAGGTTAGAAAATTTCAATAAAATATCTTGTTTTTCCTTGTTATTACGTAATAATCTATTAAACAGGGAACCATGGGCATCGTGAGTATTTACAGTGCAAACTACAGCGAGAAAACCTGGGGGGATCCGGAAGCCTTCCGTCCAGAAAGGTTTTTAACAAAGACTAACACAATTGATAAGGATTTAGCTGCCAAAGTAATGTCATTCGGGGAAGGGAAGAGGATTTGCGCCGGGGAGATTCTAGCTAGGGCGAATTTATTCAAATTTTTTGCATCTTTTATGCAAAAATATAACTTTGAACAGGACCCAGAACATCCTAATCCTTCTATTGAACCGTTACTAGGAACTGTTCAGAGTCCGAGACCGTTTTGGGCGAAGATTACAAAGAGGAATGTAAAGTCCAGATAAAAATATTTTCTCAATTAAAATTTAATTACAATAAATCTTTTATAAAATATTCAAATTCAATAAAAATTAACGACAGGATAATAAATGCATTCAGTTTTAGTATGTTTTGCAAATCAAATCAGTCAAACAACACCAGTCAAAGCCTTCATTTGCAGTGATTGCTTGAATGATTGATTGTGCATTGTAAGCTTAAAGATATTTTGCACAGTCATCAAATTCTAAACACGTACAAATTATATTTATAGCTTTTGAGAGTTGTAAACTTTTACTTCTGTCAGCAAAATCAAGTCACCCCTCATTACAATCACATAACAGTTGATATGTAAAAGATATAATGACATTTTAATAGTTTTTAAACTGGACCACAAACAGTTTCACTTTATAAAAACATATTGCTAACAATACCTATTTAATTCCACGCATATCTTCAACATCATCACATCCGCTGAATGCATCGTTATAAAAGGTAAACACAAACCGTGTATTTGCCTGATTGATTGTATGGTTTTGACAGAACAAAATACTAAATCGTATTAAAACACAATAGGAAGTAAAATATGTGCATAAATATGCATTGAATATACATGGCCTGTGGCATTATACTATTTTTGGATAGGGGAGCATTGTTACTTTTCGTAATAAAAATGATGACTAATGAGTTTATCTGCGCGTTTCAACAAAATAGCATTACGGAACTCACAGTGACAGTGTTTGAGTAAATATGTACGGAGCAGAGACATTAACTCTGGTTTCTTCTATTTTCTACTGCGGATTACTTAAGAATTTTCTCAGGACGAGTAAGCTTCAGACAAATTCTTTTCCAGTTTAAACAAAAATTAAAGTGTTTTGAGAACTCGTTTAACTTTTAAAATGTAAAAATGGGGTGTTTTAAAACATGCCTATCATCGGATCCGTGTTTTGGCTGCGTAAAATTATGGATCGCTGCTACATTGGTTGCCGGAATTGAAATTGTAAGTTATTTTAAAACAATTAAAAAAAGGTCAACAGGGACGAATCTGCAATCAAAACACAAGTATTTGTATAGTATGGGATTACAAAGATCATTATTACCGTAACTTGTTTTATTCGCAAAAAAGTATCAAATTCTGACGCAAACAAAAATTTTGAGAATCCTTGAATCTTCCATGTGGCCATTTAACAATACAATTCTATTAAATCTTGAAGTTTCAATTTCCAAGAAATCTCTCGCGTTTACTTTCTTTTATCTAATTTTCAACTCTGCTTTATTCTTCTAAACAAACGCAAACTGTTGAATGGGAAAATTAAGTTGACTAAATTACACAGCCCTCTTCTCATTATCATCCTGTTCCTTTGTCAATTTACGTGGAATGAACATAAATGTAATTCATCATCCCCTTCATTCCATAAATAACTGTGCTGTTTGCTGACTCATGACACTTTTCTACTCTCATTTCATTCCTTTTGATAATTTTAAAAACAAAAGAATTGAAAGTAGATTCGCACATAAAGATTCAAAACTATAGAATTCCTGTTTCAAGTGAATCTCTCTGCTAAACCTCATTTTTATTACTAATCCTTTCGGAATAATGTCCGCTTTATTCAAAAGAATTGAAAGTGACACAAGGAAAATGGATTAACTCGTTTGGGAAGGTTCCAACAAAAAATAAAAAAACTAGTTAGCTACAGCTTCTTTTGTACGTGAGTTATACACATGCAAAATAGTTCCAGGGGATTGAAAATTGTCTAAATTCCAAATACTTTCTCGTATATTGCCAGAGTTTTTTTTACTCGATCATCCCATTTTTGTGAACAGGCTGGGATGATGATCGTAATCAGACTGGAATGATGTGTGCGTGCATTTTCCAACAACTGAACAACTATTGTTGTCTTTTTAGTGATGATCTGTATGCTCTGCAACGAGTAGGAAATGGAAGCGCCTCCTCATTTCATTCCAGTTTGGGAAAGCTAGTATCGGAATTGAATTTTATATTTGTCTGTTCGTCGGTACAACATTTGAGAATCTTACTGTTGCTACGATTTTGATTGCACAGATTGTTGAAGCTTGTTGTTACACGGTTTACCACTTTTTATCTATCTTGTCATAGTCTGAGTAGGAAGCGGTCATAGAACTCATCAGATTTCTAATCATGTCCTCACAACATCCCCTTAAAATAGCTATTCACCCATCGTACAAAAATATGAACGCATTTTAAAAAGCTACTGGTTTTTTCCACACACGCACCAAATAGGTCGCTGACTAGCGTAAATATTTTTATAATTTGAAGTCTTTTTTTATTAGATAGAAGTTTCTGCTGGAATCCCCCTTCAGAATAGTAATGGGAGTGAAGATGAGAGGCTTGAATTTTAAATTACAAATACTACCTATTTCTTTCTACTTTTGACCTTTAAAGGTTCTTGACATGTCAGGATATTGTAATTTTCAGAATTTTCAAGTCTCCAAACTTGTTTATTGGAACCACTAGATTTTACCTAAAGTTGGTTAATTTTGTTGTTTAAATTCAATTTTTGACCGCGTTAAAGCTTACGATATTGACACTTTTTACATTTTTACTATTTTTGATCTTTTTAATGAATATGTCTCGCCAATATGGCCAATTTCATTGCTGCCGCCAATCCATGTCCCACTTTGCATAATCATACGCTGTTGCTCTGCCTTATCAAATTAATTTTTACCTAATTCAAGGCAAAAGATTCGCATTACATAAAGCTGCGCTTTACTTTTAAACTAGAGCAAATAATATGGGACAAAACGTGGAAAACAAAAGTATAAAACTAAACCCCAAAGTTAAGACAGTCGGAAAAGTTGACATTTCTTCCTGTGTTTCTGCATCACAAAATGCAAATAAACTCAAAGAATTGTTCATTCTTTAAAATCAAGTGGGGAAAAACTAAGCCAGTTTAAAAGCACGGCATTCACAAAAGATTCCATTTTCTTATTAACTTGTTCTGTCACCATGAATCAAATCCCATTCCTTTTATCCTCTACAAAAACCCCGATTTTTAGAACTTTCACCGAAATAAAGTTACTTTTGGCATTTATAACTCTACTTCCTTTTGCTTTTTATTTGTCGTATTTTAAAATGACAAATAACTTTTTATAAAAGCCGGGATGACATGAATAGCGGGTTTTTAACTCTTTCCCTTTTCTTGTTTTAAAAATACGAGCAGTTTTAAAAATTGTTTATAAAATTCAAGTGCGATTCCAGGAAATGTCATTCATTCGTGTTCATTCATGGTCACGCGGGTTTTTTTTAGAAAATTAACTTCCGTAAATATTTGCATATCAAACAAACACTATTATGCAAATGAAAGTTATGGCACGTGCCCTAAAATGTTTAAAAATCTCGAGATTAAACTTGATTAAATGACGGGGAAACATTGTTTTCGTTGAGGTTAAAAAATTTACATATTACGTAATACTGTAAGGTCCGTAGTTGTGTTTTAACTTGACCATGAACAAATTTTAAAACAAACATGTTTACCCACTTGCCGCGCAAGGTTTCTTGTTTTTGAACAGAAGGTAGAAAACGTTGAAAATTGAAGGCTTAAGTAAAGGCAAAGGACACAAAGGGAATTAGAGAGGCGTAGTTTTTAGAATACCGTAAATCCTTTATTAGTACCAAGGGTCTGAATTACAACAATAAACCCCTATGGTTCAACTGGTAGGTTTAGAGTTGAACCTGAATCATAAATCTGGAATCCCGTCATAAAAAAGTATTTAGAGCAGTAAAATGGCACATTTTTGACCTGCATGAAGGCAAACATTTCCAAAATAAATGCAAAGCTGTTATTTAAGTAATTATACAAATTGATCAAACATTTAAGGTATTTTTACCAATTAAGCCCGGATTTGAAACAGATTTGTATATATTCCAGGGTAAATTAAAAGATCGATCTTTATTAGAGCCCGGACTCTAATACAGAATCTACGGTAATAAGGTTTTGGTCATCATCCTCGAAAGCATCGCAAGCCACAAAAAAGGCAGTGAAACAAGCTTAAAAAGAAAAACAAGTCGCTTTAAAAAAACAAGCCTTTCAGAGAGAAAGCCTGTTTCAGTAGGATTACTGAACTGTAAGGGAAAGAAAATGATGCATTGATGATGTTGAGTGAAAATAGGAAATTGAAAGTAGAAAAAAGAGCTCCAAACTACAAAGAAAAATGCTGTAGCAAAGATGTTGAAAAACTGGTGAAAGCAACTGAAATGGAAAATCGTTAATATGTCTCGTGTCCACTCTCCTCCATCCTCCAAACTTAGATTTATGCACTGTATAAAAAATGATAGAGAATGCTGACGTGGCCAAGGAAGTTGTATACTTTCCCTTAATAACAATAATTTAGAAGAAAAACAGGAAAGCCCGAGTTTGGAAGTCTCGGGTTCATTTACTTCCTAATTTTTCAAAATTTACGTAAAGGTCACCACGGATGTAAAAACGTTATTTTCGGCAATAATTTAAGAAGGATTTTTTTAGACACGCGTTTCTTCTCGTGGTCAATAACCTTTCAATCAATTTTAAAAAGGTTTGCACACTTCATGGATGATTTCATATTTTTTAGATCTACTCAGCGGCAATGACAGTCCTCATGGCCGTTTCCATTTCCACGGTGAGTCTGTACAGGACAAACGACGCATTCCAGGAATCCGGCATGTCGGCTTTTCTAAACTTTTGGAAGTTTAAAAAGGACTCGATGGAAGATGAAGATCTGGCTGAGATAAGTAAGAATTCCGTTGTAAATTTAATTGAAAATCGTAAGTATTTTGGAAAGGGTTTTAATTGCTCTAAAAATACTTTACAGAGAGCCGACTATACAAAATTTATGTTTTAATGTTGATCGTCAGTCTCCTCGTTTTGGTTGTTGCCAGCATTCTCCTCTTTGCAGCTTTGAAGGTACTCTTAATCAATTAGGTTTTAATATTAAACGTTCAAAAACTTCTTAAACTAGCTCTTGGAAGTCAAATATTATTGCAAAATACTTTCTTTTTTCAGCGGCGACTACTCCTCGTTCGATTCTGGCTTGTGTTCAAAGCAGGAGAAATCTCTTTTTGTATTATTTATCTCCTCACAACTCTCTTTCTAAGTCAGACCACTGTAATTGGAGGAGTTTTAGATTTGGCTCAGATCCTCCTTCTGTTTTACTTCTTCTGGATTGTTTACGCTTTCATGATGGAATTAGCTGAAGAGCAAATTCTCAAAATGTCTCCATCCATCGTTAACTCCCAAGGAAAGATTGATGATGTCAGTTTTCCTCTTTGAAAAATTTACTTAACTTTTGTAAATTCCTTTCATAACGTTTAATTATGTAAATATTTATAGAAAATAGCATAAGCCCTAGTTGTATAAGTATTATATGTAAAGTAGGTACTCAAGTTGAAGCTTTGTCGAAAATCTAATTTAATAATTGGCTAGTGCCATTGCAATCGTTCAAATAATTGCAAATTCTGCATTACAATTTTGTAATTTGACTAATAGCATTTGTACAAGTTTATTTTCGTAATAAGACTTTGCAATTTATTTTAATTACACTTCGAATTTTATATAAGAGTCGAGCAATCTTGTCACATTTGTAGATTTTAAAGCAATTACGCAAAATAAGTACTTATAATTTTGAAGGGATTTGATTTTTAAATCGCATACCCATGAAAATAAAAAACTGCAGTCCCCTTTGGACTTTTCTTTTTAGCTGAAGAACTGCCTCTGTTGGAATAATTATAGCCCCTATCACCCAACAATTCTCGGCATTTACTTGACATTGAAGACCCAACTGAAAGTGCACTTCCATCCCCTGCTGATAAGTCACCACTCATACACTTTACAACTTCCTCATCCCCACAAAACCGGAGACAGTAATAGAGGTAAATATGAAAGCAGAAGATAAGCAAAAGTAAAAGAACCCCGGCTAAGATTGCTTTCAGTATTTTCGGAGTGAATTTCATTCCAGGTTTCAAAGAATCGTCATGATTTTCAAAATCATCAAATCCACCACCGGTACCGGCACCAGTTCCGTCTGTACCAGTTCCACCGGCCCCAGTTCCGCTGCCTCCAGTTCCACTTGCACCAGTTACGCCGTCTCCAGTTCCACCTGCGCCAGTTCCGCCTGCGCCAGTTCCTCCGTCTCCAGTTCCACCGTCTCCAGTTCCACCTGCGCCAGTTCCGCCGTCTCCAGCTCCGCCTGCACCAATTCCACCGTCTCCAGTTCCACCGTCTCCAGTTCCGCCGTCTCCAGTTTCCTTCGTAGTATTTTCAATCTCATCATCATCAGTCTGCCGTTTTCTCCGTCTTAATTCATCTCCTCCACTTCTCCCAAACGGTCCATTTTGTCCAGGCGGTTCCCCACCTTCCTGTAAATAGAAAAATGTCAAAACTGCTCTCCAAAAATTGTTTTTAAAAACTTACACTTGGAGGACTATTAAAAGTCAGCGCGATGAAGACAACGACAGTAACGCAGAGTACAAACGCGAGAAAAAAGAAGAATCCAAACTAGATTTAAAAACCATTCTTATCAAGATAACCTTTCCAACAGTTATTGCTGCTGTGTTGCTTATATTTTCACTTACGATCACTGCCCCACACTTAAATTTATTTTCAAAATAAACCAAAATGTAAACTAGTTGAATAACTACGAGAGTTAAAATGGCTGCGCCCACTAGCGACAAATTGATTACATGTGGGATCCAATGTTGTTCATCTTCAAGACAGTATGAAATTGCGTAATAGCATGCAATACCAATAATTGCGAGTGTAATTAGCTAAAAACAATTTAAATCATTTTGTCAGAATATAATTTCTTTGAATTCAAAGAAAGTTATGTTTACGTAAAATAAAGGAGTCCACCAAATCCCGCAGTACCAACAGCGACAAACACCGGCCTTACAGTACGGACAAGAACATCCACAACAACACTTCGTGTCCCTTCCCCCGTTAGAAGTTTTAGGCTCACAGCGTCGTATATGTATATTATAAGGAGTAGGAGTTCTTCGGAGAACTTTGGGCTTAGGGAGTGGTGGTAAGAGATTAAGCTTTCGGTCGCAATGGCATGGTCTTTCAATATAAGACATTTTCAACTTTCTCCATCAGAGTCCAAAGGGGACATACAATAGAAAAACGGAAGTGTTGCAAGTTACCCCAGGCACGAGAGTGTTGTGAGGTTGTGAAGTTTTCCAATGGAAATCTGAATGGAATCTGCATGCAAAAAGTGGTTATGGAGATGATGATCAATAAAAATATGTCTCTTTTTAGGTAATTGTCCAAGAATAAAATTTTCTGAGCGGTGTTGGCTGCAATTTTATTTGAAGGCAGTTATTATCATGGCGGAAGAATACTTAAACCAAGGAGGTCTCTACCTCCATGAATACTCCCGAGGACTACGTTTGCTCCATCCAGATCATCACAGCATAACTTACGAAGTGATTCGGCAATGTGATCAGTATTTAAAAGGTAAAACTTGGATTTCATTGTTTAAATAACGCGAATGATTTTGCCAAAAGTAAAATGATTTGATTTTTTAAGACGCATGTGATTTCTTGGACATTGGACGAATAACTTTAAACCGTTTTGAAAACGTACGAGCCCGGTTGGAAGAAGAACGTTTGGCAATGATAGTGAAACGGAACAAGCTTCAAATGGAGGAAACTGAGCGGAGCGCAGCGATTACTTCACTCAAAGCTTTGATTCAAGCTAAAAAAGATAAACTGGAGCGGTTAACTCAATACTACGAGTCATTACGCAATGTAAGCTTTAAATTACATAATTTAAGTTAATTTAATTTCTAAAGCTTTGATTCTTTTTACGCAGCTCACAACCCAACCCTGAACCCTACCGACTGAGCAGTTATTGTGAAAAATTAAAACTTCTTTTGTCTATTTGTTTATTATACATTAAAATAATAAATTTTTACCCCTTTCATATTCTTAGAATTATTATTGATATTATGCCGTGAGTTGTGATTAACATCAGTAATTTTATTGCTACGAGTGCCACGTAACAAGGCCCTGCATTTGTTCACAATTGGCGATGAATAATTGCTCGAAAGTGCTGTTCTGGTAGACAAATTAGATTGTACTTGTTTACTCGAAGCCATTGAAGCTGAAGGCTGTGCCTCTGTTGAAGCCTCCCATTCCTCCTTACACCCTCTTTCAATTTCCTTATCCCCACTAAACTTGAGACAGTAATACAGATAGATATGAATACTGAAGATAAGCAAAGTTAAGAGGAGCATCGCCAAGATAAACTTCCACGTTGTAGGATCCATCGGTGCCCAGTAATCTCCAGGGTTGGAGCTATCATCATCGCCTTTTGGATTTGTTCCATTACCATTTCCAGTGCCATTTCCAGGGCCACTTCCGCCATCAGTTTTGTTATTGTTAGGTCCGTCATCTGTACTAATAGGAGTAGTTTCAAGTGGAGGGGAGTCCGTTGTAGGTTCTGAAGTTGTCGAAATATCATCGCCCTGTCGTTTTCTTCGTATGGAATCATTCCCTTCGGTGGAGTTCATAGAAGTCTTCTTATCTTCATCTTTGGTCTCCTCTGTTTCATCGTCATTTTCCTAAGATAATTTAGTCTCGTAAATTAGTCAAATTGTTTAGAAATAATTAACTTGCATACCTTCGTTTTTGAACTAGTGCCGCTCTTATCTGTGGAGTTAGAAGCATCCTTATCTTCTTTAGTCGTGTCTGCTTCATTTTTCTATAAAGATTCCACATTCATTATAAAATCAATTATGTTAATTACGCAATCCTATACCTTTCTATCACTTTCTGGTCCTTCTCCGCTCCTACTCCTTCCATTAGGACTTTCCCCAGCTTGTTCCCCACCTTCCTGTAAAAAAATTCTAAAAAATACAAAACCCGTTTCCAAAATTCCAAAATGCATTTCCAAATATTCAACTTACAGAACTATGCCAGGTTATTACGATAAAGACAATAGCGACAATGCAGAAAACAAGCGCGATGAAAAATAGGATTCCAAACTAAAAGAATTTCTTTATCAGCAGTTGATAACCATTCAAATTAAAATTGTATGATAAGCAAATTTGTATCTCACGACTAATGCCCCACATTTGAACTTATTTTCAAAAGAAACTAAAATCCAAGCTACTTGAATAACGGCAACGGTAAAAATCCCAGCCCCTACCAGCGTCCAGTTAACAACGTGAGGCATCCAAGGTCCCTCAAATTCGTAGTCAATACAATATGCAATTGCGTAATAAAGTGCAAAGCCAATAATGACGAGAGCAATTAACTAAGAAAGAAATTAACTAAATTAATTCAATCGAAATCGTGCGAGAATGATAAAAAGTCATACCCAAAATAAAGGAAGAAAGCAAATTCCGCAGTACCAACAGCGACACACACCGGCACGACAACACGAGCATTTCTTCTCCTTCTTTTTATCTCCATCCTTTCCTTTTTTAGAACAGCACTTACAACATTTACAACAGCCCATTGTGTTCCCACTTTCCCCATCAGATCATGCTCTTCAGAAAAGTGAACAAAGTGAAACGGAAGTCGTGTAGCAAGTTGCCCCATTTTTAAAGTGGTTATGGTGATGATTAGATCATCAATCTAATTCAATCATCATTTGTCCAGGATGGATGTTTTCAAAGCCTTCAACATGAAAATTCATTCAAAAATGTATGAATTGATGAAGTCGTGACACTTTTCTCCATAAACCTGAACTTAAAAATTTGATCAAGGTTAAGATACGGCATCCGGTTCATGAATTATATGCAAATGAATAAAATAATCACGATTTGATTTGAAATGACTTTGGCAATTTTAAAATTATTATATAAGCTGAAAATTATTTAACGATACTTCACACTCATTTAGATTTCTGTTTAATAAGCAAACTAGTTTGGAAAAATGTTTATTTTAAAGCTAACCCTGGTCGCTGCATTTGTCATTGGGACATTTGCAGAAACAAAAGTTGAAGAAAAATCCGAACCTTCCTTTTGTGGATCGCAGGAACCGGAAACGGACAAAACCTGCATTAGCATTCGCCTCCCTTGGCAAGAAGACCCTGTTTATTTCTGCACAGGTTCGTACAAAATGTTTTAATTAATTAGCCAATTAAGTTAATTTTGATTTCTTTAGACAAGGGAAAAATCAAATACAAGGACAGATGCAGCAACGACATTAACCGCTGGTGTTACGGACAAGATAGAGAGAACACTTTGAAGATTGCAACGGTACTTAACTAACCTAAGTTTAATTGCGATTTAATTTTAATTACTGAATTATAATAACGTTTCAGCCATGGGACTGCTGCCCAATCACTTCCGTTCCAGGTAATAAAAACCATTCAACATTTAATAATTAAGTTGCCTAATTAATTATTAATTATTTAGACTACTGCGTTGGAAAGAGTTGCCCCGCCGCTCCATTAAACAGAACCTGTACAGAAATCGAACCCAAGAAAGACGACCCCTGGGATTGCTGTTCCACTTACTACTGTGACACCGACGTGAAGCCAGAAGATTGCCACATGAAGCGTTTAACCCCAGGATGTATGAAGGCTCCAAAGGATAAAGAAAACTGTATCGGATTCAAGGATAACAACGGCTGTTGTAATAAATACCAATGCGAAGGAGGTAAACTCTAGAATTAATTTTAATTTTTAATACAAATCGGATTTAAAAAACATTTTCTTGACAGAGGGCAAGGCTGGAATGTGCCCAATGGAAGCAGAAGCGTTAAAATTCAAACACATGATGGAAGGCGAGAATAATAGCACAGCTTTGAAAACAAAATCAATGGGAAACAAGATGGCCAGCACTCTCAGTTTTCAAACCAGACGTATGCTCAGTCGATGGACAGGAAGTTCCAGCAGTACCTTCATGCGCTGTACTGGAGACTACACCTGTCCTGGAAACATGAAATGCTGCTCGGGAGACATTTCCAGCTATCACGGAGTTAAAAACATCCTCTCAAAAGCTTCCTCAACTTCCGATTCTGCTGTTTATGGATATTGCCAGACCCCTGTTGAGTTTGAAACCGCAATGGAGTCGACTTCCGGGTCAGAAAGTCCCACTCTTATGGTAATGGATGCTGCCACTACCGAAAGAGCTTAAAATCTAAAAATTTTCTTAATTTACCTGTAATAAAGACAATTTTATGATAATTTGACGCAAAAAAATTAGGTCATTCTGAATAAAAAACGATGAATCATCAAAAACTAGCCAACTTATCAAAAAAGCTTACAAATGTGATAATAAATCAGTATAATTCAATCGATATTAACACTTTGGTTCTGCCCTAGATGAAAAATGGCTTTGTTTGCTCAAATTGGCCTAAAATGTGTTCATCTTTTGTTACTCTGGCTTTACTGTTTTACTGTCTGTACACAACGAGAGGATCATACATTTCAGTTCAAGGTTGCGTGATACACAACTCTTCATTACAAATCAGGCAAAAAGGCAGATGAAAAGTAGAAAACATGGAAAGAACAACGGGATAGTATAAAATCCAGTTGACCTAGACTTCAATACAAAGTTCACGTGTTTCAGGCAGATTAACAAAGGCAGGCTTGCCCTGTTTGGATTCTTCTGGATTTTTTGTTACGAATCGGAAGTTATGGACAAGTTATGGACATGGCCTTGTATTTTTACATGACCCACAATCCCTCACAACCTTTTCCGTATTTTCTCTTAGTAGAAATGCCGCGTATTATAGAAACCATTCATTAAAAAGTTAGATAACAAAAGACAAACATTTCTTCACATGATTAACTAATGATTCTTCTGAAAACTACAGCAAACAGACGCTTGACAGTTCAAATGAATGAGAAAGACACCGTTTATAAATTTATAAGCATTTTACCAAAACATAAAGTACAAAGGTAATTATTTTGGATAATTTCAGTTTTAACAAGATTTATTTTAAGACATAAAAACTTCATATGCTCATTTACACATCCGGTCTACTAAAACATCCTCTGCATTGACCAAATGTTCAAATATTTTTCAGTGCTGTCTGGATCAATGAATAAATTATGCATTTTCATATCAGACATAAAAAAGCAATTGTATAAGATTTTACTACTATTGCGCATTACCCCAAAAGCTTTTGTAATTAATTTTACGTATGATTTTTATTACAAAATGTATTGAAAACTGCGTCGCTATAAAAAGCTTAATAAAAACTAGTGCATTGTACTTTCATCCTCCCAATAACAGTTATAGCCTAGGCCTTATTTGCAGCACCAAAGCCAAAATACATGCAAAAATGTTGTCTTGCTCGCTTTGAAAATTGCAACGCAAAACTATCCATACAGGTAGGAAATAATATGGAGAAGCTGGCATATAAATAAAAGCAAGCCCACTAACACTATTGCGAAGTATTACGATATTTTTACTATATGGAACTAACCACTCTTCCTCTCACTTTTTTACATTGTAGCTCGTTATCATCCTTATAATTTTATGCAACCACATGAGAGATATAAAGTTGACAAAGGAATGTATAATGTTACCTAATATTCTCCTCCCTCTTAGTTACCACCACCACTGCCATATAAAAACTCATTTTGCGAGCTAGAACAACTCAAGCTTTGTTGTGCTGGAATATGTCCATTGCAATATTGCATCTATCTTTTGTCCGTAGAATGAGGAATACTACTTATTAGAGCTATATGGAATTCTACAAAACTAGAGAATTTTTAACACAAGTGTGGGGGAGAAAAATACGAGCCAGCAACAACATGCCAGAAAGAAGTTCTCAGATCACATACAACTTCATACGAGGTTTACAGATGTGATGTGATGCACGAGTTTGCACTCAGTTTTATCATATTTTTCGCTACTTTGTAGTTAAATCGTAAAAATAACTTTGTCTTGTACGAAGTGTTAAAAATTTATCATTTTGGCTGTGTATTTATCACTTCTTTTATATATGAGATGTATTTGAACGAGAACATCTTAATTCATTGATTTCATTGGAAAAGGTGCATTGTATGCATTTTATTTTTGTGAAAACATCTTTCAAGATTGTGATAAGGATTGTCCATAGTCCATACATTTTGTTTCTGTTGTTGTTGATAAATTGAGAACACGAGATTAGCTAATCACTTAAAAAATACGGCATATTTTATTTCATATAATATTGGAGACAGTGATTATTGACATATTGACAAAACGGGAAATAGCCAGGAAAATCTTATTAAATCTGGAAATATATATTTAATCAGTGATTTCAGTGGCTATTTTTGGAAAGACAGTTAATGCAGGACAAGACAAACTGGAATAAGTGTTCGTTCAGTGCATTTCTGCAATGATTTATATTATCCAAGTGGACAATGGATTGAGAAATTAGTGATCAATTTTGGAATTTCCGGAACAAAATTGTAATTATTATTCAGGTAAGAAAAATATTTACAAATCAATCATGTATGGAAATACAAAGTTGCTGGTGATTATCAATTGGATACATTGATAAATAAGGTTTATTGGTATTTTAAATGTTAAATGTACGGCTCAATGACCAAAAAAGGCAGAGCCATTGCACTTTTCTATTTGGCAATCAAATCGCTGATTAATTACGGTTGCGCAACGCAAGATATGCAGTCCTTTTAAGGGACTGACAGATACACAAAAGCTCGTCATGAATACAAAACTTTGTCATATTGCGACAGTTTTCTTTATAAAATGGTATTTGACTTATTTAGGCTTCTCTTGAAGTGACCTATTTCATGTAGGATTATCAAATACGGTCCTGTCATAAACATTTAGGGGCATATTAACATAATCTTTTGCATTATAAGATGAACCTGAGAATAATTCCAGTAAATTTTTTAACTACAGCAATTTAAGTATTTTTTTTGCAAAGAGAACGGTCAGGGTTAGTCACATAGAAGCATACGTGACCAAATATTAACCTCTGTGCAGGTCCTTTTGTTTATTGTTTACGATTAATCTTATCAAAAAATTGATAATAAAACATAAACAATAAAATGCAGACAATTAATCTCATTGTGGACATGCACAGCGACATAGATTTCCAATTCTCGGATTTCAGTAAAACTATGCGTGTTTAATCTGATTTGAAATGCAAATAAACTAACGAGATTAATCTGGCATTTCAATTAAATCCGCTGCATTTTAATTACGAATATGCAGTTGAGCTGCACAGACTAACAACCAGACGTTTACATAAATCAGTGTTGCTTCGTTTTATAAAATATTTTGTATTTTGTAATGGCAAAAAGCGTTTCATCATCCGCGAAATTGCAAATACCAGAAATATTTTACGATGCGTTGGTTGCGGTTCCGCTATGCCAGTGAGTAATCTGACAAACGGCCAAGAAAGAATCTCTTTAATCTACGTGTAATACTAACGTGTAATTTTTCTCCGTTTCTTGCAGAAGGTGAAGAAAGGTTGACAACCCAAATAGTCACGATGGACGGGACATCTCGAAGTGAAGACAATTCAAGCTTATTAAATCCAAGCACAAATGCTGCTGAAGCTGGGACAACCGAGCCTCGTGACGAAGAACACGAGACGAGTAGTATTGAAGCATTAAACTGGAGTGAAGTTGACGAAGAAGAATTGGCCGCGGCCCAGAAAGCCGAAGCGGCGGCAGCAGCTTTAGGAAAAGAAAACATGTCACCTTTGGAAGATGTCAAAGAAGCCAGCCCTAAGAAAACCGAAGAAGAAAAAAGTTCTTCTACAAACGGAAGTGGTGGAACTGTGCTTATCACAGAAGATGGAAACGCTCTGTCCACTTCTTTACTTCAATCTATAAACTCCACAATTTCTGACGAAGACCCTGAAGCCAGAAAGCTCTCAGTGATTGAAAACTGGGCTGAGGAAGTTACCAATGCAAGGGAAAGGGGGGAAATTGAAATGGGGGAGGATTTTCCCGAGGATAGCGGTGTGACCGGTGACGACGAAGAAGAGGAGGTGTCCGGGGTGAGGAAACGTAAAGGGAAGAAGTTGACGCCAGAAATGGTCTCGAGTATTATAACTGATTCCAGTGTTGATCCGCTGTCCAACGCTCCCGTCCTTGATGATGGGGTAAGTTTATAATTAAAAATCTTATGTAATGAATAAATTACGTAATAATTTGGTAATGACCTTTACAGCCAATTTGGAACAAGGGACCACGAAGCTACACTTTTCAAGAAAACCGCCGAATAAATCAAAAGCTAACCTTCTGTCTTTTAATCGCTGTTGTTCTCGCTATCGGTCTCGGACTTGGAAATCTCGTGGCGCATCAAGAATGTGAAGCAGAATTCAAAGCAACTCAAAAGCAAGTAAACGAACCCCGCTCTCATCAAGAACGGAGTCCAATCCCGGCAACGATTCCAACAACAACCCCATCTCCAATCATTCCGGCCCGTTCCACAGACAGTTCCATGAGCTCACACCCACCGAAACGACTCCCTTCAATCGAACCAATTGATGAAGAAACGCCCGAAGTGCAAAAAGAAGTTAAACGCCGAGATGAACCAATCATCGATCCGAAATACGCAATTCATGCGGAAACCGTCAGCAAAGTCGTCCACACTTTGGACCACCTTTCTAGGAAAATAGATCAATTTGAAAATACAACTAGGCAACTCCAAGGAGTTTTAATGATTCCAGAAGAAGAAGAAAAGGAAACAACAGAGAGTCCTACACTCTACGATAAGCAAGTCTACAGGGATGACGAGCCTCTTGTGGACGTTGATGACGTAATTGACAAACCCTTTCAAAGTGAAGAGGAAGAAGCCAAGGCCTTTTGGGAAATGAATGCGCAAATTAATCAATACCATTTGATTGAAGAAATTGAACAAACTCCGGATTATGTAGCGAGGAAGCATCACGAAAAGGAAGAAAAAGAAACGGAAATAAAAAATAAAGAACTTAGAAAACTTTGGGATATAGAAGAAGAGGTACCGGAACCAGTTGAGCCACGGGAACGACCCGACATTTTAAAAATGTTTGACCACATTAAAGAATTCCAAAGACGGTTTGTTAAATCCGAAAGGAAACGAATAATGAATGAGTTTGGATACGACAAGAACTCATATAGATTTCCTGAGGACTATTCGGAACAAGAAAGGGAAGCTTTGACAACTCGACAGAGTTCGGCATTCGATGAGTTTGCAGATTTGATAAAGAAACACAAGCCAGAGTCGGATGAGGACTATTCCAAAATTATAGATTTGATTTTTGGAGTAGAAGAAGGTAGCTCATATCGTAATTAAATACAAATCTGTATCATGTTAAATATTATTTTAATTAAAATTAATTTTTCATTAGACATACCCGAGCGGACATACGAAGAAGCCTTCCCCATGGCTAGCTGGCTAAAAAACTTGGAAGATTCCAAAGACATTCCGGAAGCAACTGTGGAAGAGGAAAATGAAGCTGAACAGCCAACAGACGAGATAATTATTTTAGAACCTACGACGGAATCACCGCCTTTAGCCATTGAAGAAGCTCCACTGCCATCTTCAGCTCAATCGGACGCCATCGAGTCTATTAATAACGGTAAGTCTAGGGAACACAATAAAATAACTGAACCGGAAGTCACGGTTAAAAAAGAACCTTTGGTACCAGCTACTGATAAGCAAGAAAACGGTTCCAACCAAGAGCCCCCCTCCGCAGCAAAATTAAAAAGGGAAGCGTTTATAAAAGCAAAATATAAAAAACTAAAAGAAAAAACTGAAGGGTTGGGTAACGAGGGTAAAAATAACAAGAAAAAACAAAAGAAAAACGCCACACCCGACACAGGCTCCCCTGTAAAGTCAAAAATGTCAAGTAAGGGTAAAAAACTAAAGAATTTGGAGAGTAACAAAGTGTTTGAAAATGTTAAAGGTAAAAACTACGAAAAAAGAAGAGTGGTCCCCTCATCAGAAGAAGGAAAACCGAAGCGCCAAGAGACTTTCGTCGATCCAAGCTCAAAGTCAAAAAATTCCAAAAAGCAAAAGCAACGCAGGAAAGACGAGCCTCGATACTACGACAGGGATATCAAAGATCAAAAACTACAGCAAACCCGTTCCGAAGAACCCGAGCGGCTTTCCCCTCAAAAAGCGCAAATAAAATACGACGATTTCTCTTCCAAAGAGACGCAATATCGACAACAAAAACAAGAGTTTAACACAAATTATGACACCCGCAACAGCGGAAAAGCTTCAGGAAAGTCTAATAACGGAAACAAAAAAGGAAAGAATTGGCAAAGTAAAGAAAAATCAGATCGTGGAAGGGATAGAGCAACCTCCTGGGGTAATTAATCTTTAGACCTCACGTTCTTTAGTTTTTTTCGCATGTAAATTACAATTTTCAATATACTAAAAAAATATAACAAACGCAGTAGATAATTTTTGAGAAAAATATAATCCGAGAGTATAAATGATTAGAGAGATTATCGCTTTGAGAGTAGTTATGCAAGTTTGTTAGATTGTCTATTTCCGGTGTGGCGTTGTTAATATTAAACCGCATTTAGTAAATTTCAATGTGTGTGTGATGTGAATAAACAATAACCGTGTGATTTCCAATTAATTTTAAGTCAACCCTAGTATTAATAATAGTAGTGTCTAAGAGCATTAATTGTCTTGATGTTTAAAACTTGTTTAAACTTTTTTCTTGTATGAATTTAATTGTGATATTCATGCTTCAGGATTAATACTACGAAATGTGATAGTTTTTGTTCAATATTTTATATGTTCAAATAGGCAGCTTTTTAAAGTTGCTTCTATTAAAACTTGCAATTATAATTGATGAATTATAATTACTTTCATTTTTAATACAGTTTCAAAGTTCCCCGGTAGATTGAAATGCTTCCAATGAAATCTTTAGGTTAGGTTGCAGTTAAAATCTGTAGATCTGCAAAGTGTGAATGATGTATAAATTTTGATAGTTTTTATAGATCCCTAGTCCTTATTTTTATTAGGTTTGAAGGCTTGACTGGGCTCTGTAACATGACTGTGTGAACAACTTTTAATAATATCTGTGTGTTCTTTATACTAACAAAAAATAAAGCCTAAAGACAATGTTCAAATATATTTCAGAAGCCTTATAACGAATAATATTTAGCCAAGCCAATATTTAAATGGTTTATGCAATTATTGTATCTCATTTGTTATTGTTAATCATAACTTCAAGATTGATTTTTTCTCACAATTTTGTGATTTAGTGTGTGGAATTGTAGATAATGCTTAGTTTATGCTTTTTTAAAAACGTTACCTTTATGTTGTTTCATTGATATAAAGCTTCAAAAGAATTTTACCCCGTGAAAAATAAAAAACACCTTAATATAAAAATCCAATGATAATGTGTTTTAACTGTTTTTACATCTTTGCATATCGCACCGCCAAATCTACTAGAAGTACTATTTTATGATGACAGTTTATGAACCAATCGCATAAATGAAAATCCATACAAGTAAGGTTTCTTGAAATCAATTATTATTCATATCTACTTGATTTAGAGGCAATCAAACTACATCATCGTATATATAGTAATGTTGTAATACATTTTGAATATTTTTAAGACATATACAAGTTTTTAGATAGTATAAATAGTAAAATTTTCATTACATAAAACCGCTTGTGTTAAAAAACAACAAAAAATAACTTTTTACAAAATGACAGTTGAAAAATCAATGGATAAAAAAGAAACATGCTGATTAATGTGCAATGACACATTTTTCAATTATTTTTAAAAGTTACAAAAATTATAAACGTTTTCATGGGGTCTACACTATGTACGCCAAAAGATAAAACCCTAAATTTAACTAGAAGAATTACTTAACTTGTAGCAGCGGCAGGAGGGGCCTGAGGAGGTGGGGGACCTGCAACGCCAAAGTTTGGTGGAGGATTTGGAGACACTGGTATTGAAGAAGGCTGAGAGGCTGCAATTGCAGCGGCGGCTACTGCAGCAGAGCTATCTGGATTTTGTTGCTGGTTTTGCTGTTGTTGTTGCTGCTGTTGCTGTTCCGAGATCATTTTCTGGTGGGCATGATGCCTTGCTCGAATTTCCGCAGCTCTTAATTGTTCTAAATGAAATTGTTGCCGTTCAGCAATTAATTGCTGACGTTGATATTCTAACGCCTCCCTTTCTCGGTCCATTATGGTTTCTAATTCTTCAAAGTGGCGGAGCTTAATTTCCAACTTTTTCATTTGCGTTTCTACAAGGAGAGCAACTAAACTTTTTATTTTACGTTCTTCAACGGCTGCTAAATGTTTTGCCTTAACAGCTGCTGCGGCGAGAGCTGCTGCCGCGGCGGATTGTAAATCATTATCTTTTAAAATCTTTTCTGGATCTTTTTCATCCGTTCTTTTCAGTTCTTTGCTAGGCTCAGCTTCTGCCTTTTTATCCTCAGCTTTCTCTTTATCATCCTTTGACTCGGATTTTTCTTTCTCTTTTTCATCTTCTTTAGCCTTTGCCTCATCAACTTCCATTTTCTCAGCTTCATCCTTTGTTTCTTTCTTCTCATCAGCTACTCCATCCTCTTTTTTAATTGCCTTTTCACCATCCTTTTCAGTGCCTTCCTTAGATTCCTTATCTTTCTCTTCCCCTTCTTTACCTTCCTTTTCCTCGGCTTCCTTATCCTTCTCAATTGGCGCAGTACCAGCAATGCCACTTTGTGCTAATCCAGCAGCAGGATCCAAAATTCCAGTTTCTGCGGCGCTCTTTGCCACATTCTTTAAATGAGAGTCGAGAAGATTTGCAGGAACTTGATCTTTAATCTTTGCAAATTCCTCCATGGCTGCTTTTGCTGCTGCAGCGGCCGTACGAGGATCCACAACAGACGCGAGGAATGCGACAGTTGACATAATAGGATTTCCAGCTTTACTGAAAGGAATAGGTTGAAACGCAAGTGGGCCAAGGGCTCCACCACCAGCTGCAGGGTCATCCAGGTAAGGATCCTCAATTGGAAGGCGTAAAAAGTGCAGTATACATTCTTCCTGTGTCCTAGATCCAACATGTTCGCAAACCTTGTTCCAGTCATCCTTGTACATTTCTAAAGCTTCTAGTAAAAGCAACGTCTCCTGCTCCGTCCAGTCACGAGTCATCGATGCAACATTTTTATTTTTCAATATTGCTCCTTTCTTACTGTACCTATGAACAAAAAATTATGAAATAGTAAAATAAAAATGGTACAATTATCACAAGTCGAAGAGGGTTTTAAAAGGACACATGTCAAACTTACTGATCTAGCTTCAACCCAAAGTCAGTTCCAATCTCGATCCCTTTCTTTCCATCTTCTTTCATTTTATCTGAATCCAAATCCAGCAGCATTTTTGCTGCAGTTGGTTGTGAAGTTTTTGGTGGATTAATTGGCTGTAAGCCTGAAGGGGTATCTGCAAGAACATGAAAGTGGGAGGTTGGTGGTGGACCCATAGCTGTTGGCCTACTATCAGCATCAACTTGATAATTAATTAATCCCCATTGTTCTAAAAACGCATGCACTCTCATTATCGCACACACGTCACCCGCTAAATTCCGACGACAAGCAGTGCTTGTCAAGTACTCATTCGGATTTAAACGATAAGTATCAATCATAAAGTTTCTGTAAGCCAAAAATATCTCTGGGGTTTTGGATTTGTTTCGCCCGTTGAAGAATTCTGGAAGGGCTCGCTTTTCAACGGTGTGGATAGAATTATAATCAAACCACGAGGAATAGCTTGGTACAACAATGTGATGTGTTTGCTCCGTTACATTATCTTCAGGAGCTTCTTCTCCAGTTTGCCCTTCCCTTCCTGATTTAGTCAGATCTGGCATTTTTGAAAGATCGTCGTTTTTATCTAAAGCGCCATTTGCGTCTTCATCCAAGTCTGCAACAGCTCCCCCTTTAACAGGTTGAAAGTCAGAATCCAACTTTTTCGATGGAGGTGCTTTAGGGATTGCAACTTCTTGAAGGTTTGTTTCTGCTGGAGGGTCGTCAAAATCTCTTGAATGATCTTCTGTTTCTTCAATTTTTGGAGTGGAGTTGTTACCAGTTGAGTTTTTGGCGTTTGAAGATTTACTAGGTGTTCCAGTGTTGTTTGCATTGTTGGCCCCCTTTTTATTTCGTTTAGAGTTCTTTGGTGGAGGAGACGGCGTACGCTTCCTTTTTCCACGTTCTACCTTCTTGGCTCCAGACTTTGGGGTTCCCTTATCTTGTGCTCCGCTTGATGATCCAGAATCCCCAGATTCCAAATCTTCCATTTCCTTTAAAAAATTAAAAGCAGTTAAAATGATATTCCAGAACACAACACATTTATAAAAAATTCACAAGTAAAGAATAGCAACTTACTTCGTATGTCATCCTCAACTTATGTACTACTCGCTCCCCAGAATCATCTACTTCATAATCCTCTTCATTCATCCACTCATTAAATTCTTTCATATCAATTAGCCAATTTGCCGACACCTTCCACTGATGTGATGGAGGGGGTATGACAATTTGCTCAGTTGGAGTTTTATCATTTGGTAAATCCACCTTCACCCACTGATCTCTATTATCCGGAAAGTAGTAAAAATGAATCAACACGTTTTTATCCTTTTTGAATACAGGTCTGGCATACTCATCCTCGGGATCAAGTGGAGGATATATTAAATGTGTTGCAGAATCTTCGTCATCTACAATTGCAGCTTTGTACTTCTTCGCCAACTCCCTGTATTTGCCAATCTCTGCTTTTTCCTTTTCTAACAGCAGCGGAGTAAAGAAAATCTGAGGTGACGCCCATAACTTTCCCTGAATAAGGGAAGCTTCTATAGCTAGAAACAAGTCAATGTATTTATCGGACTTTCCGGCAGCCTATAGAAATGAAAATGACAAAATCCAAAATTAATTGCATGAACGCTTTTAAAATGTCTTGATCGTTGTACAAAACTAAATACAAAATATATTTACCTGAAAATCAAACCTCCTCAAATTCTGATCCGACTTGAACTTGTATGCAGCTCCAAGTATTTGACAAAGACCTCCTCCCGGTTTTAAATCAAAGAAGAATTTAGTCTAAATACAAAATTAAGCCAATTAATTTTATGTACAACCACAATTAATAGTCCATGAAAATTGACCAAAAATGCTGCTTACAGGAATTCTGATGATAGGAGGTTTAGCATCACTTTTCCCAAAATGATCATCTTGAAACTGCCAAATCTGTGAAGCTAAACTTGTCAAAGCCTTGTTATTTGGAGGATCAGCTTGGACATACTAAACAAATTATACACAAAATGCCAAATTATTTTCAAAATTCAACACACTGAAGCCACAACCAAAGTTGCTATATTTTTGTTATTGCAGTACCTTCTTAAAATTTTTCATCAACCATGTTTTCACCCCATCAAATTGTGAGACAACTTCCGGTGAGTCAAAAAATTTGGAATTTGCTCCCCCGTTCGACCTCGCTTCTAACGGCATACTTGGAGTTCTTCTAAAAAGAATAAATATCAGAAATTATAATCTCTACGAATTTAACCCTT
The DNA here is from genome assembly GCA_036507315.1 of Lepidocyrtus fimetarius. NCBI lineage: Eukaryota > Metazoa > Arthropoda > Collembola > Entomobryomorpha > Entomobryidae > Lepidocyrtus > Lepidocyrtus fimetarius. Next base: position 8,230 of record JAANSO010000024.1, on the reverse strand, counting down.
TACAAGCACACGTAAGCCCATTTTAAACTCCCTTTTTTAAATTACCCAAATTACATTATGGTTTTGATCTATAAAAACTTACAAACACAACTTCCACGAACATTTAAAGCAAACTTTTTTGCAATTAAAAAATAACTTACATATCCTTAAACATCGTAAATTAAATCTTTCAGTTAATGCCAAAAATCTGAACAAGATCCACCCAACAGGGTTCTTACAATTACAGCTGTTAACCCTTATTTAACAACTGCAATTAGCTTAATTGTAATTTTCGTTAATTGTAACTTTTCAAATCATTAAACCAAAACATCAAATTTCAATCAAATTTCAAAGAAATTTGCCTCTCTCTCACTCAAATTCATAAGAAAAAGCCTTCTGAGCCATCATATCATCGAACATTATTGATATTTTATGTGAATAATTTATAACCTTACCGTAATTTATTTTTCCACGTTAAACATTCGCCGAATTTATTAATTTTTGTATTGAAATCACCTTTTTGATAGCCTCATATAAAAACAAAAACAGACAAGCGGCGCCTTGAAGAGATGTCAGTTCTAAAATTACTATTAAAAGGATATTCCATACCCAACTTGAGCACAGCACAGTAAACATTATGGGAATAGGGTATGAAGTTGCATGCACGGATACCCTGGAAAAAAGGGTTGAAAAATAAAGCCGAAAAGCACATACAGTATGCAAAAGATTTAACATAGCAAGGATAGAGGGAAAAACCAAGCCATTTCATTTCAACCGCGTCAATCCCACACAACGGAATTCCTCGGGTTTCGGTGGACAAGTTTTACACGGTTCGAGTGTAGGTGGCGGTGAATGCTGGAGTTTTGGATTTTTGCTCGAATTTTTATCAAGATTTGCACTTTTTGACAGTGCAAAAAGTAAAAACATGTGATTTTCGATCAGATGTTTAAAAATTAAAGTGTTTTAGGGAGGAATTAAAAATGTAAAGTTTAATCACACAATTTTAAGTTTAATGTCAAGAAAGTGGTTATCGACTTTGATGACTAGGGTAGATATCCGAAGGACATTTACAAGAACTTCCGTCTGTAAACAGTCAGATAATCCCGAGGATGATAAGATAGTTCCGGAAGATAAGGAATCAACGGTGGATTCAGAAGAGTTATTTGAAGATTCATATGATCCGAGAAAGGATGCTTTTTTCGTACAAGAAGCCTATGGAGTAAAGGAAAATAAAGGTTTAGGGAATCCAGAAAGACCATTTTACAATCCGGGAGATAAAAGCTTGGAAACTAATGCATGTTATAAAATTCCAGAATTAGAAGCTCCAACGAATTGTTGTGGAAGTGGGTGTCCAAACTGTGTGTGGATTGATTATGTTGAAGAGCTGAGTAAGAAATTTACGGATCCGGGGTTAGGGAGGGAAAAGATTTTGGAGGAATTGGAGAAAATTGATAATGACAATATTAAAGCTTTTATTATGATGGAGCTCAGGGTTAAAAAACTTATTTGATCTGTCCCGTCAAGTCTGGGGATAAAGCGCTTCATGTAAGTTGGATTTTAAAAGATTGAAATATGGAATTTAAGAAATCCTAATTGTTCTTTAATTTATTTACAGGTTCTTATCAATTATGCTTAAGTTGGAATATCCGGAAATGGAGAAGTGCATTATCATGGCTATCCAGCCGCCTCTTTGAAAGTGAAGGTAATTTAAATGTGGTTAGATAACTTTCGTGTCAGTCAGTCACATAATATTTGTACTAAATTCTAAAGTAATAAAAATAATATAGCGGTGCTTGCAAGACTGATTATAATTTGCAATTTTAATTTATTTTGTTTATTCATTTCATCCTTGCTTTATTTGTATGCTGAATTCCAATGTTAAAGCTGATAGGTTGATTTGTTTTTGCGTCAGTTATGTCCTTTAATTACACTTTCATTAATTCAATCATGCACATTTGATTAAGTTATTTACATTAATTTAATGTCGATTACTGAATTAATGAAGACAATCCTTCGATCCGTATAGAAAAGAAATGCCATGGGGCAAAATGAGACTGGTCTAAAATGTCCGTATTAACTCTCAAAAATTATAATTTCGTTGATTCTCCTATTCTGACCTGTGTAAGGTAAAGTTTGAAATGCTGTATAATCCACTTTTACATAATTCAATATTGTTATGAAGGACAAACGTGCTCCTCGAAAAGGTCAAACTTTTTTATCGTTGTCGGTCTCAAATTGCAGCCATTAACTTGCATTTTTACCTAATCGGTTTATGAAATCCCTCGCAGTTATTTTCCGCCCAAAATTAGACCATATGAAACCAGGGACAATTTATAAACCCATCAGTTGTCAGTTTTATAGCTTTTACACGTGCAATGTTCAATATTTACACACAAACTTTCCATAAAAAGCGCTAATAATATCCTAAAAATCGTAAGTAGGGGAAGATAATCCATTACAGTGATTAGAAATGGGTTTGGGCTGGTTGAATCCATAAAAATAGTTTCATTGTCTATTGAAAGGAAGACAAGGTTTTTGATTAATTACTTTCTGAGTGTTAAAACTTAATCCATATATTAAGCTTGACAAAGAATTACATAATCTTTAGGAATTGAAGGAAACAGGAAAACACTGACGCTGATTTTATCACTTGTTTTAGCATTTTTTCCAGTGCATTAAAACAAGATCATAAAACCTTGTAGCTCTTTGATTTAGGTATAAAGTTTTGTAGAAATCTCATAGTCTGTATTCCAATCCAATCATTTCCAGTAGAGTCATGAACTATATCACCTCTCGGGCGTCATGTCATTCATCTTTCTAGCATTCTAAAAACAGAAGCTGTGATCTTCACTGAATGTTAATGGGTGTTTTAATAGGTTATTTACTACAACTTGAAAGCATTAAAAAAACATAAATCATGATTTTCTGGAGAATTAAAAATCAAAGACATGAGCTTGCCTTGAAGAACGTACAAACGACTACTTGTACATCATTATCATTGTAGCAAGGATGTTCATGACAGTTAATATAACTTTACAAATTCCAAAACTTAGTTTTGTAATGCCACACATGGAATGGATCAGATTTATCCAGCTATAGTAATGTCGGTCAGCAAAAAACATAAGCAATACATTTCATACAAATTGCTTTATTACCAAGTGAGTAAAGATGGTTAAAATTTAACAGTTTGCGTGGAAGCAATTATTACAATTTTGTACTTCGTATGAGGGGTGTGTATGTTGCATAACAAATAAAACCTGACATTAAATCCCAACTCTTAAAAATTATCTACAAAATAATTGCATTTTTGTGGCTTCACTTTTGTTACATTGCATTTTCTATTTGGATTTTGTTCCTCACAATCATTCATTTTAAAAGAATGATTGGGCAAATTCTGCAGTTTTTACATTTTGAGTTACATTGTTAGTTTTTTAGTCAAATTATTACAGTAAGCTAACTAAAGTAACATTTAAAGTTAACAGGGGTTAGTGAGTCAAAAATGGGCCGGGAATCAGAAAAAGAAGAAGGGAAAGTTTCCTGTCAACACCATTTAAAAAAGCAGTTTCGCAAGCGATTTCCAATCATATCGTGGCTTCCAAAGTATAAACTGTCCGATCTAACCGCAGATTTCATCGCTGGGACTACTGTCGGTTTAACTGTGGTGCCTCAGTCGATGGCCTACGCCGCCATAGCCGGATTAAGTCCTGAGGTTAGTTTTTAAAAAGTCATTGTGCAATTTAATTGAAAATTAATCTGTAATTAACCTTAATAGTACGGCCTATACAGCGCTTACATCGGCTGCTTTCTTTACGTAATTCTCGGCTCCTGCAAACAAGTCACCATAGGTCCAACGGCAGTGATGGGTCTGCTAGTTTATGAAACCTGCGGAAATGATTACCCGTCCTGTGCCGTTTTAACCGGGTTTTATGCAGGTGTATTTGAACTTTTAATGGCGATTTTGCAATTAGGTAAAGCAGTTTATTAATTAAAGTTATGAAGTCTCATTAGGTGATAATCTCACTTTACTCCGATTTTTTAATAATTCTCAGGTTGGGTCGTAAGCTTTATTTCTGAAAGCGTCGTTATCGGATTCACCGCTGGAGCGTCAACGACAATCATTTCCTCACAGATAAAAAACCTTTTAGGAATCTCTGGTCCGAAGGGGAGTGGTTTCATGGGATATTGGAAAGCGGTTTTTAGAGACATCCAAACAATTAATTTAGGAGACTGTTGTGTTGGGATAACTTGCTTTATTATTCTTCTACTATTAAGAGTAAGTTCCATTTAAATAGTTTCCAAAAGGTTGGAAAATAGACAATTAATTTTGGAAATGCTCTTATTAGAAACTGAAGGACTACAAACATCCCAACACTCCAAAAAAGAAACTCATTGAAAAAGCTTTCTGGCTCATTTCCGTATCCCGAAACGTGATAATAGTTTTAATAACAACTTTCATAGCTTTCATGTGGGGACCGTCTCCACCGTTTAAACTAACTGGTCACGTGCATGCCGGATTCCCTGACATAGGAGTTCCGTCATTTGGTCTCCCAACTTCAAACGCCACCGGAGACAGTACAAATCTTACTTTTTGGGAGACCTGGTCATTCATTGGCGCCGGCCCACTAACTGTAGCCCTAATCGCTATTTTACAAAACGTCGCAATTTCCAAAGCGTTTGGATCAGGGCAGAGTATCGACGCTTCACAGGAAATGTTTGCTTTAGGCACGGCAAACATTATCGGATCGTTCTTTTCTTCAATTGCAATTTCCGGTTCTTTCTCCAGATCTGCTGTGAATGAATCCTCGGGTGTGAGAAGTCCAATGGGTGGTTTATTTACAGGTAAAGTGCATTTTGATTAGAGTAAATGATTAGTTAATTAAATGACTTTTTGTTTAATAGGCACATTAGTTTTGTTATCCATCGGGTTTTTAACTCCATCATTTTATTACATCCCAAAAGCAAGTCTCGCAGCTGTGATAATCTCCGCAGTAATGTTTATGATTGAATATGAAGCACTTCCGGTCATGTGGAGAGTTAACAGTAAGCAATTTAATTGACAATAAAACTTAAATGCTTATTTTAACGATCTGTCCCTTATTCTTAAGAAATGGACGCTGTGGCCTGCATCGTCACCTTCATCTGTGCAATAACACTCGGCATGGAATACGGAATAATAACCGGAGTTCTAACTAGCATCTTCGTAATCTTAATTAAACTTCTCCGACCCCAACTCCATCCAGAACTCTTCCTGGAAGAAGCCTCCAACGTGAAATACATTCACATGAGACCCGACGCTGGAATAACTTTCCCCAGCGTTGATCATACCCGAACTTGTATACAAAAATTAGCCAGAAAGCATAAAAAAGTTAACGTAATTGTAATCAATTTAGAAAAATGGACTAGTTTAGATTACACTTCAGTCACAGCTTTTGCCTCAATTTGTAAATTATTTAAAAAAGAAGGTAAAATAGTTATTTTAGTTAATGTAAATGAAGACTGGGAAGTGGCTTTGAAAGCTGCGGGGCTAAATGAGACGATTATCTGTTCCAGTCATAATTTAATTGATTGTATTAGAAAAACAACAATTCCCGGTGGAATAATGACTGAACTTATGACAATTTCCAAGTCTTCAGATGTTCCAGCATCTGAGGCGAATGGGAAAGCCGTTAAAAACAGGAAACCAGAAGGTGAAGTAACGCTTCAAATTTCTGAAGTTGCAAAACCTTTGCTTTGATTGTTATTTATGTATTTTTCTAATTAACTTATGAAATTCAATTATGTACAAATGTTTTCAATAAAAACGAGATTAATTAACATTTAAGATTAAAATTCTTTAATTATTTTCCATCCAAAGTCATTTCATTACGTAATCTGTGCATAATCTACGTAGAAAAAGCACGAGCGTGCCGGAAAGCATTCGCCTTTCATCAGCTGTTGGTCAAGTCAAAGTCAGAGCATGTTTGATTTAAATTCTTTAATTAATCATAGTTAATTTTAAATGACAAGAAATATATGTTAAGTAATCAGTAGAAAATTGTTGAACCAATTGCTAGTTGACATTTAAGGTTGTGCAGTGATTGAAGAAAGGATAATTAAACCGGTGTTTGACTTAAGTGTTTTAGTCCTTTGGCTAATTAATCAAAATGAAGAATTTAACTATAATCATAATTATCTCTTGTTTAGTGTTAATGACAGTTTTAGAAACAAATTGTGAGCAAAAGACTGAGAAAAAGGATAAGCCAAAAATCAAGAAAGATTTAAGGGACTATACAGATGCGGACTTGGAAAGATTGTATGAAGAGTGGGAGGTAAATATCAATCATTTAAAAGTTAATTAACCGCGGGATGACTATAATTTTGTTATATTTAAACAGGAAAATGACGATGAACCGCTTCCTGAAGATGAGCTCCCAGAGTACATGCGTCAACCCAAAGAACCACCTCCAATTGACATTAACAATGTGAGTTTGTTAAACAACTTGTTTGTCCATGGTTTGTTTGGTTTTTAATTGTTATTACGGCTTTACAATTTAATTTCAGATTGGCAAGATGAATCCGGAAGACATAATGAAAATGAGTAAGAAAGGAAAGACTGTAATGATGTTCATTAATTTAGCCGGGAACCCTACAAAAACCGAATGTGAAGACTTGACCAGTCTGTGGCAAGGCGCCCTTAGAAATAACCACATTCAAGCCGAAAGGTATGCAAATCTCCGCTAATTATGAACCTAATTAAATGGATTTTTAAATCTTTCTAAATGTTGTAAAATGACTTAAAATTAGATGACTTTGCTATTAACTTTCAGGTACGTAATCGAAGACTCCAGAGCAATATTTCTCTTCCACGACGGAGCTCAAGCTTGGGATGCCAAAAACTTCCTTGTGGAACAAGAAGGAATCACCGATCTTCAACTGGAAGGGCAAAACTATCTAGGGAAAGGAGCAGGGAAGAATTCCAAGTCAAAAGATAAAGAAGAACTGTAATTTTTAACTGCTGTTTAAGACTTAAATGTTGTGAAAGCCTGAATGAAAAAGTAATTAATTAGATTTATAATTAAAAATAATGCTTGCATGTAGTTAAAAATTAGTTTAATCCTTCTATTAAAGAATGATGCCATAAATATGCTTCCTTGAACAAGTCAAACTGTGAAAAATGAATCTTAAACTGGTTATAGTAAACTTAAACTCATTATGTTTAGGATATAATTATCGTATTTACTTCAAAGTTTCTATAAATCTTAAATACTTTCAATTTTTGATACAATTAAATAAAAATGCGTAAAAATTAAAATACTTTTGAGTATCATTCATCATATCAGATTTTTCTAAGCAGTTTTAAAACTACTTCCTGTTCGGCAACCGTTCCTCTTTCCATCCTTTAATTAACTGCGCTAAAACATGGGGATTAACTCCAGACTCCAAAAGGCGAATACACAACCCAAGGGTTTCAGCGTCTAATCCGGTATTCAAAATTGTTGACATTTCTTGAATAATTTTACAAGCTTCCTTCGTCTCCTCCCTTTTCCTTGCCTTTTGTTCTTCATCCACACTGTGTTGACTGGAATTATTATCTAAATTAACACTTCCTCCGTTTGTATGTGGCTGCATTGTCACTGGAGTAAAAGCACCTGAAAAAATAAAGTAATTAAGTCTAATTAATTAGTTGATTAGTTTTCCTTTGATTATGCTTTACCTTCCCCAGAATTTTCCTTATTCGATTAGACAGGTAGATAACACCTATAGAGAGACAGAACTTGCCGTAATTAGCAAAATTAGTGTTTTAATTAAGTTTTCGACTAATTCTTGTAAAATTAACTGACAAAAGCAAGTAGCCGCCTTTTTTCTTCACAAGAGTAATATCAGCTGCATGAAACAAGTATGTTTTATAGTGAATGCGAGTATTCTAATCTGTTGCATAATAAATCCGTCCTATGCTCATTCAAAAACAAAACTTTGTTCATATTTTGCGAGAAAAAGCCTTTACTACATGAAATTCATCACATTTGATATGTCCAATTAATTACCTGAAACTAACCTTATCACTTCATTTCTTATCATTACAGACGTCGTGATGTATGGAATTGACAAATGTCAATAAAACCGTTCCCAAATCACACGCAATTACTCGGTTGCTGCTGTGTTATCCACCCATTCCATGACAATGTTTTCAAAATGAAAGTTGCTATGGAAAGATGCGTCCAACTTTTAAAAACGAAGTTTGTTTACTTTTTGAAAACGATTTTCCGTCTGT